>VBVQ01000023.1:0-136480 GCA_011636635.1 Tetramorium simillimum | reverse complement strand
CTCAAAAATATATAAATGTCAATTCTGTTTAGAAAAAAGTACCTCGAATTTGGAGGTACTACGCGGTACATGATTAAGAGTGTAGAAGTAATAAGAAAAATAAAAAAATTATAAAATTTTATGATACATTTTTTAAATTACCAATTTGATAAATAAATAGAAGCATTACTTAAGATTTTATTACATTTACTGGTTGTTATTATATAGTGCTGAAACCGAGCATCGTGTAATATCAGTATTTCGATCTGGAGGGGGACAATTCGCTGTGTAAACTAATTTGACGCGTTCAACTGCTTACCTTAACTGAGTTGCCAACTCGCGGTTTCCCATTTCCCGCGCACGAGTTTGAGTCTTCGAAGCTCAAATATTAGCAGGTGTTTCCGATTGTAAACGAATTAATGATCATTACAACATCACCATAATGCCGGGCTTGTCATAAAAGATGCAATTGACTAACTCGTCGTTGCGTCCGTTACCTCCTCGTTGAACGTTGATTGTGACAGGCGTAATAGTTTCTCTTGCATTAGAGCTTTGTGTATATGTGCACATAACTACTGACATATTAATGATGCTTTCGAATATAACGTCAGTTGCGACTACCTAACTTGCGGGTAGAACATGATCATTATTGCATGCTAAACCAGCGAATTGTTGTTCACATTAATCAAATCTCTTGATAACAACGTTTTTGTAAAATAAAACAAGCGTAGTTTGTAAAGTAATAAATAATGTGTTTATTGCTTGCAAACTTGCTTGATTTTATTGTAAAATTTAGTCCTGAGATATACATGTTACTTAAACAAAAATGGAAAAGTATTTTAGTAAATTAAAGGTGAATATTTTTATTTCTGAAACTGTTTTCAAACCAAAAATATTATCAGGGCGATAATTTTCTGTAAGATTACATTGCGTGAATGCAATATCTCTTTCTCTCTTTCTCTTAACGACGTGTTCATGACATATCTATCCATAAAGTAGCGTGATAGCGTGACGAGCGAAGATGTTGACAATACGCGTGATCATAAGAATAATTAACGCATACACTTGTATTACAAGTGAATGTAGATAACGTAATTGTCGAAGATTATACTAGTATGCGAGTTTACAATTATTCCCTAGCATCTTTGCTATTAATAATAAATCTGCTACTATTTCTCAATATTGAAAAATTTAACATTAAAACAATTATTACATATTTAGCAATAATAAAGAAATACTTTTAGAGAGAAATTATAATTATAACATTAACATTAAAACAACAGTATTAATTAAATTACTAGCAATTGTAATGGGCAACGGAGTAAACTATAGTGGTAGGGTTAGCGGTGGTAAGGAACGAGGGCAGCTTTACTCTCTGTAGGATGAAAGACGTGTGTTCGGCTTTAAGCGCACTTTACAAGCTCGACTCTGTTAATCAGTTAAGTACACAACCTGGCTCGTGTTCTTCGTTAGAGGTCTGTGAAACGTGTTTACTTGCGCACGAGCTGAATCGCGCATGAAACAGACGAGTAAATAGTATTGAATGAGCATATCCATTAACAATATATAAAGTTTCGTTCAAAATATGTTAATTGGCAAATTTTCATTATTGAGAAAAAATACGTAAACTGTGCTGCGATTAAATGTCTCAAATAATAATGAAAATAAATAGTTTAAAAGAGTTTAAAAAATGTATAAATATTACATATACTATAGTATAAACATTTTTAAATATTACATTATAAAATTACATTACATAGTTATAGCAAAACCAGAACTTTAATTAAAATTTTTCTAATTATGTTTCAATTTCTTCATTATTAAACCGTAAATCTCATGGATAAACAAAAATATCGTAATTCTGAAATTCTTTTTATTATTCAAAATTTAAACAATCTGCCAACAACAGACAAACGGAATTTTTACTTGCGTTTAACCGTGCTGTCAGTTTGATTGATTTCACAAAAAGAAAAAGAGAATGATAATTTTGTTACGCATCAGGTTGTTGTAACTTTATTTTTACAATCTCGACTCTGCCGATTAATTTACGTATTACGTTTTTATAATTCTTTCTACTATCTCTGAGGAAAAATTAAGATACATAAAAATTTTGTTTATTTTCCTGTTTAAATACCGCAATTCTTAGCAGTTAACGGAATAAAAATCAAATCCTTTAATTATACTTTGTAGTAACAAATTTAGCTAAAAGTATGCATATATTATACATTATTATTTAGAAATTTATTCAAAATTTATTATGTTTTAGAGAATTTATGTTGTAAATATTTAAACTAGTAGCAGCAGGTGGTTTAGAAATTCTCTTGAATATGCTCACTCAATATGCTGCAATATTTAAGGAAATGCTTTTTTTAATCTGACACCAAATTTACCTTTAGCTGAATAGATATGAACATTAATGAATCTCTAGACTTTCGAAATTCAATCTCATTTCTTATATTATGATCATAGTTCTGCCGTTATCTACTGTCCACGCGCTACTCGCTTGAGATGTATGTCGGGCGATACATTTGCATGCATCCGCGCGTCTATTCCGCCTCTTCGCCGCTAGGGAAGAACGCGCGGACTGCTGAATATATTTAGACACGACGCAGTCATACGAAACGCGACGAGTGCTTCCAATAGCCTCGTTTGTCACTCTCGTTATATAGCTTCGAGAGAGCGAGAAATCTGCTGCTGGAACGCATACGATAGAGACACGTCATTTACTACTGCTTGAATGCCTCTGGAACTTGACATATCTCACGCGAGAAATATGAAGATATTAATTACTACAAGTATCGTGATTTTCTTTTGTTTTATTAATACAAATTAAAATAAATTAGTAAATGCAGTTAAAAAAGATTTAATTACGACCTTAATATACAATGTATAGTTGAGTTGCTAGAAATTTAATTCTATTTATATGCTGATTTCTTTTTATATTTATGATTAACAGATGATGATTTACTGTTTCTACAAAATTTTCTATAAAATCTGTAAACGAGTCTGTTTGTACATCATTTAACATACTTTGATTACGCGCGGAATGTAAAGAGTTAAAGCCACAGATCCACAAATTAATGGCTAGTAAACATCGTCGAGAATGAAAAACGAACAAATAAGCATCATTAAAAGTAATTAGTAGTACTTGCTAGTTCTCGTTTCTTACGCCTGAAGTGTTATTTGGTTAGTTGGTGAACTGAACAAAGGAAAGTTCTCAATAACAGGGAAAGAGAGAACTTTCAATAACAGCAGTAAAACCGAGACTTTCGATGAAGTGTTACTTATAATTAAAGACTGGAACTTGATAGATCTAGATTTGTATGCTGCAACGATCGGAAAGGCGGTTGCATTTCCGATCCATAAACCTTTTTCCTTCATATTTTTAACATCGCCACTTGGAAGTTTACCGATTTCAACCCAATTTCAAATATCGAATTAAGATCGTATTGATAACTGAATGCTATAGTAGGTCGCGTGACGCAGACTCGCATAACAATGGTCAAACTTCCGTGCACTAATTATCGGGTTCACCACTGCTTATCACACTACCGGTAGCAACGCTGGCACGGGCCCGACGTGGTTTCTTAGCGATCCGTCATGCCTGACGTTTCACCAGTCCATGTAATTATTTGCTTTGCCCCGCGGGCTCAAGTCAGGCATGCGCCCGTGCTCAGGTAAGTTCAAACTTGCGCGTAAGCCTTAGAGCAACGTGAAGGCCTTTGGAGGCATCTTCGTGTTACTCGGGCACTTGGCGAAACTGCGCATGCAAATTATCAGAGTGTATCCTTCGCCGCGGGCGTTTATTTCTGGCGTAAACGGAAGTGCTCCGTTCTTGGGAAGCGTGGGACAATTGCCGCGTTCGTCTCCTAGTAGCGAGCACGGGAGCATTCCTTTTTCGTTGTTTAGCCGAAATTGCGCGAATGTGAATTCTTGCAAGGCACTTGAAATCTTCCTAGCTCGGTTTAATTTACGTTCCCTTATTAGGATTAGGATGCAACTCGGGACTGTGGATGTGCTCGCAGCGCATCGAGCGCATCGAGATTCCGATCACGCGCGCGTTTCTTGGCTTATAAAATATGTTCTGCGATCTCGTTAACTTCTTTCAACCTTAGGCTGTTAACCTTTGCTTGTGCTCGCGGAGACTTATTCATATTTCATGCGTCAATTAAATTTAGCTATCGCTCGAATCTGTCTTTGACTGTGTACTCAATTACTGGATGTTAATCTAAAATATGTAAGTTGATTGATAAAGCAATTTTAACATGCAATTTCTTTATCAATCAACTCCGGAAATAACCTGTTGTTAAACACGTTTAAAAAATTTACATGTCGATTTACATCAGTCACTCTCTTTACGTTTTTTAATTGACCTATTTGCTTCGATCTTTTCTCGACGCGTGTTCGCAGAATTGTACATTTAATCGCGCTTAATGCGATTCTAAAGAGAGTGATTAAATGAGATCGTTGTAGTTTGAAATCGCGAGATCTCGGGGGTAGTGGATTTTCTCTCTTGGAAAACCGATAACTTGGTTGGAATCAATAGGTTTCAGACTCGTGGACTTTCGACAACAGGTAATGGAGTTCACTTCTCGAATACGAAAAAGCAACTCCATGTAAACTCTTATGGCTTTAATTATAAAATTGCAGAAATGTATTTAGAATTTACATGTATCGTGCAACAAATTTCTAATTTATTTCCTGTAAAGCATCTTAAGAAATATCTCATAACTTCGCGATATTTATAATGCGCGTCGTTTGCATATCGAAACTTTAGAAATCTTTTTATTTTTAAAGTACACTCTATCGATGTATGAGATTTTTCCAGTATATCTGAGTGTACTACCGAATATATACCGAGAGCTTCCGAAGTTGTCCGGGGAAGAACTCATTTCAAATTCAAATATTCCGTGACACTTCGAATGTTTGAACTATCTACGTGCGAGGTGTACAGCAAAAAGCAAACAGCGCCTCGATAAACACAATTTTTCATCGTCTGTGACAGAACCATTGTCTGGAACAAGACACTTTCTTATAGGCCGACATTATCTTTACTCTTAAACGAGTTTTCGACTACATAAGTTATCAGTTAAATTTAGAGTATTAAATGAAATGTTTATTCAGGAAAAATTTTGCATTACATTATTCTCTCTACAAATTTATGTATGAAATAGTAGTAGACCTAACGCAATTTATACGATTAACACTAAAACACATAGTATCTAATCGCTTTAATAGAAGCGTCGAACAGGAAAAGAGTCTCAAAGGCTCATCAGTAGCATAAAGAGTAAATCACGTCATCTCACGGAATCGCTAATGGATATTTCAGTGTCGGAAAGAAAGGATTAATAAAGACCGTACGAACAGTCGGCTGCACCGGAGGCGCATTAACGGAATCTCGCGGAAATTACAGATCCTTTTTAAAGTTCGACGTCTGCGGAGGCGGGCGCGATAAAAATCTTTATTTCGCGCGTTTTGTACCGCCGCGGCACTTAAATCGTAGGACGCCCCGGTTAAGGGCTTTTCTCCCCTCCCGCCTCTTTTCTTCTCCCCGTTCTTTTTTTTTCCTCGTCGCCCGCTTCATGCTCAGCTGCGTTCTCCTCATAATACCATAACGAGGTGGCGCGGGACGACCGACCGGTGGGTGGTAGACAGCGAACTCCCCCCTCCCCCTCCCCCGAAGAGATCTTCGAAGTTTTCCACCGCCCCGTTCTTTTAAAGGCCTTAACGAGACTCCAAGCGAGCTCTCGCGCCTTCTGGTAATGAGAAACCTCGAACCTTATTATTCTAGAGTGCAAATTATCCACGATCGCGATAATTAAATCTTGCACGCGGGGATTAAATCTCTTCGGCAATCACTTACGCGATCCTAAAATCGATCGCTGCAATGATGCTCTGACGATTTCGTCCGAGTCTCGCGTTTTACACAATTTTTATAAGAGTTTAAGTACCGAAGAATAACAATATAAAATTTATTTATTATAAATCAGTGTGATTAATATGTGCATAAAATAGATAGTAATTAGAATTTAAATTCAATTTACAAAGTGATTTCGAAATTTATTTTTCAACGATATTTTGATGTTTGTGTTTTTTGTTGGTGCTTTTTTTTTTAATCAATCTCTAATTATATCGGGGTTTTACTTCCCGGGGATACAATCACGATCGGTGCGTGGTTTAATTCCCTGCCAGAGTTGCACGGTTGAACAGAAGCACTTAACCGTATAGATATAGCCATAACGAATCTGTTTGTTTGCTGCCCACTTGCGCGTACATGCACGTTGCCTATGTTTGTAGCTGTGTGTACACATGTCCATCACATACACGCATACATCTAAATCGTACGGCTTATATATCCGCCGATTGCTCAAATCGGCGTTGCAGCTAATTGCACCTATCATCCCCAAAATAATTGAACAAAGAGACGGAGAAGAGAAGGATATTGCTGAATCCTTCTGTATGTATAGAATGCTTCGAAAGATACGTATTCCCTTCGAATTATCGTTACACGTACGCGCACGTGTGCACGTGTACGTCGGTTGTTCGTAGATGTCAGAATTTCGCGCAAGAAACGGCAGACTCCAAATGCAGTAATCCTGAAGGGATTTAACGATCGCGAGTGGAAATTCATTTTACGCTCCGGATACGAGCGATTGATTCGTGATAAACTACCCGGCCGGAGCTCCCGCTCCCGAGATGTACAAGACGTGTACAGTTGCGAAGCGAGTGCGCGTCAGAATAAAACTGCGGCTCGCCCTCGATGAGGAATAAAAATCGCACGTTGAACGCGTCTGTGCTGGATTTAATCCTTTGTGCATAGTTTCCTTTTTCTCCTCGATCCTCCGTGCCGAGTATTTTAATATTGTGTTTTCTCTGCGGAGTTTTTAGTCTTCCTCTGCAGAATTTAGTAGGTTTTGTAGAGCAAGCACGGCTGCACAAAGCAATGCACGAAGTATTTATTCTTTTAGAATCGTAATACCGAGTAATATTAAAGAATCACTTTTTTAATATTGGCGAATGAAATTTACGTTCTCATTTAATTACGTTATAATAGTGTGCGTGTACGGATTACAAAGAGATTTTTATTAAAAAATATTTTTGCAACGAATTCTTTCAAAAAGTCGTCTGAAAGATTGCAATCTTTATTGTGCAATGTATGTAAAATGTATTACGAATCTAAAGTTTACGTAAAGCTGCAAAATTTGTTTTCGAAAAAATGCCATCTTGTTCGCAAAGGCACAGTAGAATATTATCGAGAAGATTATTCTCACGGGGCTGGATTGCAGGATCGTGAACTTTTCCGCGAGTAGGATCAGATTCGATCTAAATTCCATTCGCAGATGTATGTTGCTTAAACAGGTCGAGTTACGGAGTACTACCTACCGTTATATACACATCTACATATTGGCGCCTCCGAAATCCAGGGATCTCGTACTTCCGCTTCGTATTCTCGCGGTTGCGTATTCTGAATTCTCGGTAGGATGATTTCCGCGTCCATTCCAAGGGTAGTCGAGTAGAAAATATCGCGTAGAAAGTTGTAGCGAAAAATATTATACCGTACGATAGTGAATGAAAAAGCAAAGTTTCCAACAGCATTTCCGCTATAACTAGACATGAGAGAAGTAAGGCATTTAAATTAATTAATCACATGATAATAATTATCTTATTATATTAGCATTATAACAATTGAACAAGTTTTGACAAACATTCGATTTTATGATTTTTTTTTTATATTAAAATAACTCGATTTATTTCACTGTGTCACAGATTTTTCAAAAACTTATGGTTACCGCGATTTGCATTATCGTGACTAATTTAAGCGCCTACTATACATACATCGAGTGTAATGCCATAAAACAACTGTTCGGTACAACAGGGCACGCATGAATTATTCATGAAGTTACGAAAAAACCTAATTGCCGCAAGATCGTTAACGATTGTTACGCTGTAACATAGAAAAACATAATTGCAATTACACAATCTCGTAGTAATTCTGTCAGAAAATATTGCATTACTGACAATATCACTGAATTAGAGTGGTTGAAAAAGATATTTATCAAGATGTAAATCAATATAAATATAATATACATTTTTCAATTTTTACAAATTAAGAATGAAAAATACAGTTTTACAACTATACTAAGGAAGTAACGTAAAAAAATATATTTTTTTGCTTAAAAGTTAAAAGCGCAAATAAAATATTGTACCGCATTTCTTTAGAAAACATTGTATTTAAATATCATAATTAAACAAACATTAGTTTAATTCATAGCTAAAAGTTTCTCGCTTAACCTGGCGACTAGCTTAAGCTTCGGACAAGCCGGTGCTTGGATCGCGTAATACCATGATTTCTCTCGGCTTATGTTAAGAACCCCGTTCATCCTCGACACGACTCCCAAACGCCGCATTGATCCTATCCATATCGCAGCAATATTGGACTTGTATCGGCGCAAAGTGCAAGCGCGCACCGATATCAAATTTTGAAAGCCGGTGGTAATTTAGACGCGCATTATTAGAAACGAATGTGCTGTTGTATCACAGATCCCGCACACCACGTAACCGATCCACTGGAAGCTCCCAGTAAGCTGTAATATTGAGTGAGTTACCCGGTAATGGGTGTTTATTATCCTGGCTCCGGTACTAGCTAGAGAACTGACACGTACTATAGAGGGCAATTCTGTTAGGAGAGAAATCACAGGACTATAGTTACAATTTCAAGAAATACACCATAGATATTTTATTTAGGAAAATTGGGGCAAACATCGCAGAAATTCTATAACACGGAAAAGCAAAACTTTTAACGAAGCTTTATTCAACGTAACTATGTAATCCGATTTAACATTAAAAGTACACATTTATACAGTACTTATAGATACACATGTTGAAATAAAATTCTTTCTATTAATATATTGAAAGTGCTTAAGAGACTTTCTCTTAACTCTACCAATAATGCCGATAATCTACGTTTTAAATGGATTATCCTATGCATCAGGCATTATATGCGTTCATTAATTAAACATGATGGTGTGTCGTAATGAAACTTTGTAAAGAGAAGCGCATCGTTATATTGCGGTTACGTACAGAATGCCTATATGGCATTCGACGAGTAATATCCGATTGGCTGAGTAGCCGTTCGATTTTCTGTTCTTCCCGTAGTTTATGGCAGCTACGAGGTGCATTTCGCACTAGCTTACGTTGGGTGTTCTGGCCGATCCGATGGAAGGAATTGAAATACGATTAGATCGAACTGCAAATGGACGGGATATATCACTGATACCGTATTGTAGCGTTACAGCGCTAGATTGTGATCCGCGATAGAAGAGAACTTTTTACAAATGAAGATAAACGCAAAACAAGTTTCTAGGCTTTCAAAATTATAAAATAAATATGAATTGTATTATCTATTTTTAGACAGTTATCATTTAATTTTTAATTATAATTTATAATGTTTTAATATAATTTTTCATTAATATAAAAATTTGCGAAATTAATACAGAAAATTAACGAAATGTGATATAATAATTTATCTTTTATGTCAGTATTTTTGATATGATAAAATGGAACATTAAACTTGTTTGGGTAATAAAGAAAAATCATTGCATGGTGTAATATGGTATCAATAAATAATGTTCTAGTAGATAAAATCATATATTTCACTGAATATTTGAAAATGTTTTCAGCGATAATTTGTCATGTATATACATAATATATTTAATAACGTTCAAATTCTCACAAACATATTATGAACAAAAAAAATCCAAGTAAATATTACACGATTATCTATATAATATCGAGAATATAATGTAAAATTATCAGAAGTAGATGCTTACATGTTTATTGTTGAAAAATGTTTTGTCATATCCAATGATCTAGTTTTTGAAAAAAGTTGGACTTTACGTGATGTTTATTACAGTTATTGTGCGATCTGTCCTCGTTTCCGCCATTATTATTGAGGTAACCATTAAATCCGGTCAGTATTTCTCTAAGAAACTTGAATGCCAGACAACAAATATAGTTGTTCCGTGCGGTACAATAATCACATGACTATTATTTTGGCCCACGCTATGATCAGTTCCATCGTTATTGTCTGTGAAGAAAATAAAAAGAAAGCTTTTACATTTCTTATTTGATACATTAAGCATTTGATTTTCTGCATTTTGGAAAAATAACTATTTCAGAAAGTGCGTGATAAAACAGCTTATTGTAATTGCAATTATTGCATTCTTATGTTATTTAGTTGCGCTAACGTTACGTGTGAAAGATTTAGTAAAATGTTTTCGATCAATAGAATAAACGAATTACAAAACATAAATATCCGAGACGAATTTGTAACATTTTAAAATACGGAATCGCGTTTATCGAACCGTTATCTCGACAGTGAATTTATCGTGCCATTCATAACATTAACAAATCCCGCGGGATATTCTTCCGGGGTCACAACGATAAACGTTCATTTATTCCAACAACTTTGGTATATTTAACATTAAATGTACGATGTAAATTGCGATAGCCGTACTATATGCGTTATCTTCTCTCTTTTCTTCGTCAAGTCATGTACTCTGCTCTCAACATATTTCAGATTTACTTGTAGATATAACACAAGCACTTAGCTTAACGTTGTGGCTTATATGCATTCCAAGATAACTTTACTGTTTCACGCATACGCAGTAAAATATCCCGTTAAATAGGAGTTCTAGAAATCGAAACTATTCTCTTCTATTCTCTTTAAATAGAGCAGCGAGGCGGTTTATTGATAAATCGATGGTCGATAAACACGGTCGAATGGTTTGCGTAAATTTGCAAATCGTTATGTGAATAACGATTTCGAAGGGAATTGCACATGTGGCAAATTATCTTGTAAAATAATATCTCTATGATAGATTTATGCGTGAAATTGTTATAACCGCATGTTCAGTTTATGAAACATTTTCATTAACAGTGTGGAAACTTCTTCGACATTTAATTTGCTTAATTATATTACAATATTATAATTATATTCAACGAGATTAATTACATATATATTTTTTCTTAATCAAGAGCACTACTATTCGATATTCCTTTGCTTTTACAATTGGTAAAATTCTGCAAAACATATAGATTAGAATTTTGTTAATTTGGCATGTTGTTTGGTCATTCTCATCTGTCTGCCGCAATATCGTAGTAATACTGCGCTTTCGTGCCGCGGTCAAGATCGCGGTTAACGCCACGGAACTCATTTCCGAGCCACTCGAGTGTGGACAGGTAGTCCGAATTGTGCATGTACTATGTACGTACTTCTCGGTTACCAACGTGAGTTTCATGGATCTGTATAGAGTACAGAGCTGAAGCTGAAGCAACTTCGATATTTCCACGGTTCTTGTAGTTGACATGTACTTCCGACGCCACCATTTAACCTTTTCGATCTAAGTGAAAAATGTTAAAATAAAAACGAAAATGTGAGATCTACATTGATTGCTGCTTAAAATTGGTTTTTGCGTCAAGGCGATAATGAAAAGTATTATAATAATGTTAATGTAATTATTGACTTTTTTCGCTCTACTGTCGATTTTCTCATTATGTTTTTTTTTTTAACGATATTGTCAAGTTATTTATTGATTATTTTTATTATTTCTATCATCTATTATTACTTATATGGCGTTCAATTCATTTTCGTTAATAAAAACGTGATTTCTCTTCAAATAATAACTATATTGAATCAACTGTACGAGAATTAGCTGTATGAGATTATCATGAATTGCATCCTGGAATTAACTACAGTTAATAAGCAGCGAGACGCGTTCAAAAGGCACTCGACATTCGCAAGCATGAATGCATCCGTTAACTAGATGCCTGTAGGTAAGAACACGTGTTACATACAAGTTTCTGGTTACCAGACCGGGATAAGTTCCGATGTCAGTTTGCAGTCGAAGTTGCTGAGAGATTTCGGTCTTCTGTACTTGACATACACTTCTAACATCAGGGATGGGACGCAATTAATAGGATCTTATACGGCATTCCACAAAAGTGATTTGTCTTCCCCGTTCTTTTGTATTCTCTAAATAATTTATATTTGTCGTGAATATATAACTTTAATTATTTTTTTTACAAAATAATAAATTATTGGCATATAATTTCGTCACATTATTAAAATAGTCTTTTGAATCAAATATTTGGAGCGTGAAATATTTACTTGTCAATATTGTTTTTATATTGAAATTTTTATGTGAAATTTCGGCAGAATTTGTAAATAAAAGCTATTGCGAATGTAATACTTCACATATTTTTCAATTACGGTCAAAAGAATTAAAAATCAATCGCGCGTGAATCAAAGCTTTTGATACACAGCTCATTCACAAAATAACTTATTTTTGTTGCTATTGCCTATCAGTCACCATGTCGTTTCGTCCATCTGAGTCAAGTTTCATTGCTGGGAAACAAATATATTTGCTCGTCGGCAAAACTGCGCTCAGACGGCACATGACGAATTTCGATCTCTACTTTATATGCCAATCTCGTCTCGCTTACAAGTACAACTTTTGAAATGTCCTGCTCGTTGTTGTGCCGAATTGAAAATTAAAAAAGTTGATTACTCCAGTATCCCGTTCCCTTACAATTTGCTGTTTGCTTTGTTCTATGAATCGGCGAAAAATCTATCATGTAATTGAGTTATTACGTAATTAAACTGCACAAGATATTTTATGGAAAGCGTGCGCATAGTTGAGATTATAGCAAAATGACTGTTCAATCATCTAGTTGTTTACTCGAGCTATTTAACATTGGCAACATGCTTCAAAAGGCGTGAAGCTCACTACAGTGCATGTGGTAATTAACATTAGAATTTCATGGGAAGTGTTTAGCTGGCGCGCGTGCCCGATATTGCACATGCGTCGCAAACTAACGAACAAAACGCTTTCAGCCATGAACCTAGCGAAACGCTAATAAGATTTCCCGCGAAACGGTCATTGAGCGTATATTGGCCATTAATGGTCACTGCTTTGACGTGATGAAATATAATTTCAAACTGTTGATATTTAATCGATTTGCAAAACGCAATTGTCCGCTGTGGCTCGTTTTTCATTCTTGTCGAAGCTAATATTTTGCATAACGCAATGGGACAGGCGTATTATTATATCACATGCTACCTGAGCGGTGCGTTGTGAATTATTAATTGAGCAACGCAATGCTTTTGATCATAACGTTAACGAAGCGCTGTGAGCTCTCGTAGCAAAATGACCCTCGAGTTTGTCGTAATTACTACGGGTCGCTTTGGCAGCATGGAACGCACTTTAATTATTACAGAAGCCTTGCATACCAAAGTACCACATCTCTTTGGCTATAGCTGATATATTTTCGCATAGCTTTATAAATTCTGTATTAAACTTACCATCGGAATTATCCTCTTACGCAGAATACCAATTATCGTTAACATATTGTCATTAATATATTGCTATTCAATTTTTTCGTTAAAATCGCCCGCCGATTAAACTTCGTTATTGCGATATTAGTACATGATGTGAATAAGAGAATTATTACTTTTTCTGTAGATTGTCCGACTAATTTGATTTTTCTTCACTGAGAATTACATCGGCCGTTGTTTTCCTTTATATCTTGTGATACTATAATTGAAAGCTAATCGTCGCAACGTTCGCAGGTGTAACTTGACGCTACGTTGCTCGATTTAATCGTTGAGATTTAGCTCTCGTCTGGATTTCGATAGGAGATCACGTAGCCGGCAGTCGCATAGTTTCTGCGGCGGGTTGGTATCGTGCCTCTCCGGTTTATCGTGACTCTGCGGAAGATCCGCAATTGTTTCGGAAGTACAACACTGGCTGCGGCTAGAACGAGCGGAGACTGTCGGTGCCAGGTCTCTATTCCCCGGAAGGCTTTGCAGACGCGAGTTTCGACTTCCGGCAGCAATCACCGGATGTTACGCGAATCGTCAACGAACTTTCCGCCCCGACGGGTGATGTTTGCTAATTGCAAACATTCACGCCTGTTTGCATCTTCGTCCGCCGTTTATCGCAGTATTTTCACAAACGATGTCGGCGAACACATGTTACATCGCATCTCATATGTTGTATACTGACTTAATGCAAATGCTAATTAGCACAGAAATTTCATCCCCTTTTAAGTTTGCTTTGTTTGTTACATCAAAATGTTCAAAACGTAACATGTAAGAACTTTACTTTGAAGCCATCCGATAACAATCGCTGCTCATACAGCAAATAAATCTTAATGATAAATAATCCTTTCTCGCATTTCGCAGAGAAAAAAGGTTTTATCTCTAGTCAGCTGGAATTCCATATTTTTTTCGAAATGCCCATAAGATACATTCACTTTTTTATTCTCTCTGAATATTTGATTTCTCTAAAATTCCACCCGCCCAATTTCTCGAGGTAAAGGAGAGGTTAAAATTTCCCCGAATTACTTTGCATACTTAGAGAGATAGCGGCATGTCGGAGGTTATCATCTTTATGCATAAGATACGCCAGGGTCGATTTAATACTCATGTGAAGTGCGCTGAAAGTTTCGCGTAAGAATTAATATTCATATCTAATATATTACATAAGTTTTAGAGCAAGAGGCACGTTAATATTGTTCGTATCGCGCAATAACAACTGGTCATACTCAAACTTTTAACGCATCGCACTAATTAAATATTCGGATAATTAAAAGAAGCTATATAGATATGTAAATAGAGAATGCAAAATAAAATTAATAAAATCACAATGTTTTATAATATCTTTACGAAGAGTGCTACCGGAAATACGCAGGCAGTCGGCAAAATGTTAAAAGTAGATTTACCATGGCGGCCCGAAGTTATACATCACTATGTAAATTGGGTTCAACCGGTTCCACTTGTACCGATAGGACCATTATTTCTCGTTATAGAAGTTAAAATTTGTTAGACCTCGCACGAACCTGAGAACAGACCAGAATGAATGACTTGCAATCGCCAACCGCGAGAGTCCGCAGAAAGTTTTCGTCGTAAAAGGAGCTCGACACGAAAAGTTTCCCGGCTTCTTCGTCTCCGCGTCGTTCGTTTCGCCGTTCCGAACCTGTCGAACGAGGAGCCGATAATGATGTTTAAAGCTCCCTGAATGGGTCATCCTAACGAGCAGTTTCTGTTTCCTTTTGGAGATTTTGCGGAAATCTTTAAACTCATCTACGTTCTCCATCACGCTCGAAACTTGAAAGAAACTCAAAATATCGCGAAAGGTCGGTCCTCTTGCATGAAGCTTTATTTTCTTTTACGAGAATCTGATGAAGAAAAAACTTTTTAGAAGGAACACGCTAGAGGAAGTTTATCCAGAATTACTCTGAGTGTTTTGAAACTATTTATTAATTAAATATTAAGAAAATATTTCTCATTGAATTTATTATAAGGAAAAAAATTTTGTAAAAAAACTTAAGCAAGAAATAATTTTTTTAAATTTTATTAATAAAGTAACTGATATCTTTTGTCTATTTATAAACATTATTATTATAATTAAATATTGAAATAATTATATTTTCTCTCTTAAATTGCTTTGTCAGTTTTTAAAATCCGGCATTTAATAAACATATTGGAAAATTAATGGATATTATCTAATAGGCATTTATATGATAATTATATGTGTTCCATTTTCTTTAATTATAGTCATATTTAATAATGAGCTTTCGTATAATAATAATCTATTGCTATATTTGTATAGCATAAGTCTGTTTTACGATTGAAAGTCTGTTCTCTCGTTTCGTTCGATCTGCAACGAGTTGTGCGACGGCGAAAGACATTTCGCCGGATATATCGCGCATTTACAATGGTTTTATCGTTGTAACCGACAACGCACTTTACGCTACGCAGTGTGACGCCAATATAGCTTTGCTCGATAGCAACGAGAAAATTTATTATCGCTGTCGGCAGCAATGGAGCAGCGAGTAACGACGATCATTGGGATGTGTTTTATTGTCGACGTCAGTAGCGACGTCGTCGACCTCCCTAAAGAAACTGGAACCACGAATAAAAGAAGGAGCTTCGGATTGTGATGGAGGGCAGCAAAGTGTTCGCAGTAAATCGCGCTACTGTTCTTTCGCGCCGTATTCGAAATCTGTAATTCAATAGAGCCTCTCATTTTCGCGAATAACGCCGTAAGTGCGCCCTTTTTTCGCGTATGCGTCGAAACAAAAAATTCACAGACTTGATTTTGGCAAGGGACCGGAGAAAGAGATACTGATTTCACATAAAAATTATTACGCTCGGCAGATACCATTGGTTTGTTGCACGTTTCACCATGGTTTCAACACGCGACCGGTAAAAAGAAACTTTATTCTTAAGCAGTAGCGTGAAACAGAGAAGCGTATAAGTCACTATTTGCATAATTTGGCAATGTATGAGTTGAATGGCGGAGAGAGGATACGCAGAAATTAATTCATAGCAGCCATAAAGGAACGTTGATATGAGCCGTATATATATCGTTGAAAATTAGTTTCTTTGTCCGTATCGCACTAATAGTCCATAAAAAGTACTTTTGTCATCTTGACACCTTGAAGTAATTTTGCTCAGCGAGTTAACGAGCTAATCTGACATTTCAATCATGTCTTCGTTATCAACTTTCTATCGAATAATTTTGTAGTAACATAGCACATTTGGCCTTTTGCATTTTAATCGAAAGGAATCCATCGTTTATCAATGTCCTATTTTAATATCAAACGAAGCTATTGAAATAAATATAATACTGCTGTACGTAACATATAATGCGCTTCAATTTTACATCAATTCTAAATTGTATTTTTGCAAGATTAATTAACTTATAAATCGATCTCAACTTTATTTTGTAACCAAATATTTTAGTAATTAACACAAAATGTATGTCAGAATATAATAATTTATTTAATATTCAGTTAGATAAATTTCAAGTGAATATAATTACTATACAAAAATGAAAACTGCCATGAAAACAATTTCCAATTTAATATCGCTGTATGATGTTATTTTACGAGAAATATAATGTATAATTATTATGCATCAAAATTTGTTTGTCCGCTTGACTAACGAATTTTATGACTTTCAGTTATTGGAAAAAATATTTTTATCAATATATAAAAATACTTGATTAAAGATAGCATAACATTTCAAAGAAACTTTACAATCAGAGACTTGAATTTTAGCTTTAAGTCTGTTATAAAAGAATTTATAACAAAGACGTAGCGTAATATCGAAATCTAATGTTTTTTTCATAAGCCTGTTTTACATGATATGAAGTAGAAGTTAGTTCAACTTTGCAACTCAATATCATATTCTTTTGAGCTCCAGAGATCTTTATTTAATTTGACTCTTTTTTTTACGTTATAGTGCGATTTTCAGAATTCAAATTCTCAATTATTATTTAATTTCTTTTAGCAAAAATATTTTATTATTGGATTCGAATGATGAATAGATAGAAACCATGCATACACTGCAATTTTACGCATAGTCACATGTTATGATTTATTTTTATCACCTGAACTTTAGTTATTTTTGTGATTTACACTCTCAACTAGATAACAAAACTATATAACTATACGTATATACATAAAATTCTGTTAAAACTATAGGAGTATATTAATATAGTTTTATTGCACTTACATAAGATATTTGGGCCTTTTTTCACATGTTAGATGAAGCTAGATGAAGTTATATGAAATGAGCTTTGATAAACCAAGTTATAATTTTATGTTAGCATTTATACATATATTATTATAAACTACATTTGATCTACATAGGTTACGAATAAAGAGACATAATCCATAAAATCTACAAATAGATAGGGATTGCTGTTAGATATGTACGTTATGTACGACACCGATATACAAAAGTACGTGTGTATCTGCGATACGCTTAATACGTTTTCCAATACGCGTCTGCAAGCGTGACGAGATGCGCGAATCGGAAATAAAATATTAATAATCAGTTTTACGAGCTGCCGACAGCCAGCGGTAGTTATCGCCCTTTCCTATCACGTCGAGCTGCACTTTATTTTTTTCACGTCCGCGGCGTCGAATAAACGACAATATGACGCATCGATGTCGAGAGTAATTCATTTTTCGGACACGCTCGGTTACAGCATGCCGCGACAGCATGAATTCAATGGGAATTTCGAGCGTGTGTCTCGAACGAATCGAAATTAATCAGCGGTAAATTTGGACCACTGACCGCGCTTGCCAACCACGATATAGCAATCTTTCACTCAAATTCGCCAATATTTGCTCTAATATCCGCTGGTATAATAAAAACAAAAAAGGAAAAATAGGATTTTATCTCACTCGTTGGTTGATGAAAAAAATGTTAGAAAAGTTTCCTTTCTATAGATATGCAGCTATTATACTTACAAATGTTAATAGCAATTTTAACGATAAAATCTTAAATAATGATTCACTTTTACTATCTTTACGACACAGTTGTTAAGTGTGTCAAGGATCACTTTTAACACGTATTACATAGGCATTATACTTTTTCCCGCCTTGTTATTTCTCTCTAAATTATACGCTCTGTATCCAGTAATTTAAAACTGAACTCTGTAGAAATTGTTTTTATTACTTTTTCCAAGAAAAAATTTTTACTACTAGCATCCCCAATGATGTAAATCTCGTTACGTTCTAAAACATATTAATAATGATATCTTTACGTGTCATAAATTGCTTTGTAAATTGCGGCTTTCGAAAGAAATTCCTCACCAGTTTAATAGTATTTTCGTTTTATGTAAATTTATATTACGCGATAAATCCTCTGATTTGGCGACTATTTGCCGTAATTTGAATAATGTATTGCTCGATTAGAGAGCAAATAATTGATTCTTTAAAATTATATTGATCTCTTCCTCTCACGATTTAATTAAACGCGAATTGCTAAATATTGCACGAGACTCTAAATTGATATATCATTTACTACGAGTCTCCTGGCCGGTCGCTTCGACTTTCTCTCATCCGCATTCGTTCGCAAACACGTCTCACGCATTAGAATTCCTTTATATGATCGTTATTCCACACGTGGGAAAACCGGAAGTATGGAAAGTGCAGCATGTAGCGCGTGTAAAATGTCTGTAGCATTGTAATGAACCTAATTAAGGAAATGAGGCGTTCGTATACGATGATAAAAGGATTTGAGAGTCTTTTCAGATGCTCCCGTTTAGGATAAATTATTACTAAGCTAAAGTGGTTAACTTACATTGACTGTGATAAATTAGGTCTTTACAGAGAAGCCTTGCAACTTTGATGAATTTGGAGATAAATCGTTTTTCACCATGGAAATATCATTAAAGAACAATTTCGCGTTGCAAGTTTTTCGTGCAACGTTTTCCGCAACGCCAGACTAGATTTTCAACTAATATTTCAATAAATGAATATACGGAAAGTATGTAAATCGTAACTGCAATACCGTATTTATTATTTACACTGAAAATTCAGATTGAATCCGCGCATCCTGCTCGTATGTTACGTATACACGCACACACACACGGGCCCTTGCCTCGTAAGATGATCCCGCGTGTACGCCATTTCGATCAACTCGCGTTGAGTCGCGTCTCGTAGTTCCGCATTTCCTTTTAAGTTCGCTATGTCATTCTCGTTTCCGCATCTTTCCATTGGGGCATCGCGCCTTTGAAAAGAAATTGGAATTCCCTATGAATTCGATATCAGAGTTTGCGCAAGATGTCGCGTAAAACTACACATCTGACGGTAGAATCCGGAATAATCTCGAGGACGCTTATCCGAAACTTTCCAAGAACCTCGAATCGTGACACGAGAGCGTGTGGAGGAATTGGATTTCGCACATGGATAACAGCTGACGTTGCAAAATGCGCGTGCGCGTACGTGTTAATGCATCTAAATATCGTTTATATATATATATATATATATATATATATATATATATATATATACATTAATTCTGTTTTATTATTAATGCGATCGATAACGAAAGCATGCGCTCCAATTTGTTACTGAAGTATTAAAAGTTACGCAATTTCAAGTATTTCAGGCGCGTAAATTCTGTTTCGCAAAAATGGCAAGCGCCGTTTTCCGCAAACGATAAATTATCACGTTTACGCCGACCGTTTGTAAAATGTGTATTGACGACATGCTGGATCGCGGAGAATGCGATACGTTTTATTGCAACGTGATACAAATTGATCGGGTTGAAATTACAAATGGATATTTTAATCAAGGCTTAATCTCAAAATGCTATTTCTCGATCACGGTCAGTTTCAGAACAGGAATAGATTATTAACTGTAAATCAGAACATCTTGCCAGCATCACTGCTCTCTCGATGGATTTGCAAGATTATCGGACGAAAAAGTGCGGAATGATATTTTCTCAAGTTGATGGGTTAATTAATTGAAAACAAACTTGATTCTCATGACCGCGATACGTCTCGTTACGGAGCTGCTTAGGATAGTTAACGGCATGTCGCGTACGTGCCGCTCCGCTTAGTACGTGTTGAATCGTACATTCGACATACGCGTCGCGCGAGACGGTTACGCGCGGCTCGTGTTTCGTACGATCGTTGCCGAAGCTTGGCCGTGATTTATCATCGCGTCTCGCCGATTCCCTCGGATCGATCTGCGAAAATTCCGTTTCGGGAATCCGGGAACGTAAACACGACGTGTCGCCGGAAACGTGACCCTCATCGCATCGGTCCACCGACCCCGAAACGTCTAAACTTTTGGTCTCACGGCGTCTTTCCGATCGTGACTCCGAAGTAAACGTATTTCAGTTAAGATTTCGAGCGATAAGCCGATTGGAATACTGAAAGAGCGCGCTGTCGCGGTCGATTTGTCGAAATTTACAGGCGATGTTTTCGCAATTGCGACGATTCTAACGGGGATAATATCATTTTCGTCGAATGCACGAGCCCCACGTCGGAAACGGAATTTCGTTAAGAAGTCTGGGCGTAGAATTTTTACGTCTTTCCCGACAACAGAAACGAGTATGGCGTTCGCTGAGGATTTCCCTACAAACGATCAGGAATATTTTACATAGGCGGAAGATAGGAGCTCGCAGGAAACGGCGGTTGCTTTAAAAAATTCGTGGTCTGCTCGTGAGCGCGCGTCGAGAGACGAATTGGCATTAATAATTTCAAAAGCGGCCACGAAACGTGGCCGCATGGCTTCTCTGTTCTCTTTCTCCCTTCCGTTCTCTCTCCACTTGTGCCTCATGTGTGAAGTGGAATATCAAAACTGCAGCATTGTCGGGTATATTGTACGAGTGCCATGTCGTGTATACGCTCGTTGTCGAATGTCAGGGACGATAGTGCGCGAGAAGAAAGCGTGGGAGGATCCCGGGAGATTAAGCACCGGAAGACGGACTTTATACGAGTACTTTAGATGGAGATAAATTAATTTCCACTCGTTGTATGTCTGTGTAGCTTCTTTCTTTCTCTGATATTCTTCTTACAATTAGATGCTCCTGCAATTCTATATTCATATATTATATTTAATTGGGTTCTTTAGAATTCAATTATCTCTGTAGACGATTCTACGAATAACATTTAAAAAAAAAAGTTCGAAAGACCGTGTTCCATAAATATCTTGTTTTTAAAAATATTATTTTGCTGGGAGGAAATTCTAGTTTTTTGATTTTTAAAAAAAGGGAGAGAGCTAAATTAAAAAATAAAAATTGGTGGACAACAAGAGGAAGATGGAAAATGGGAGATATTGAAAGTTGAAAAAAATGTATGACTGGTGACGGCTGCCAATAGTTAATCGAATAATTGATGCATGGCGAGTTTGTACAGTGATAACACGAAACTTTCCGTAACTAAATCACAGTTTCGTGTCCGGTCGGTGTTAACGTTTCATCGATCTTGTGACTTCGGTGCTGTAGAATGAATGGCCACGGACGTAGCCGATCATCGTCGCACTCATAAAAGCGTGAAATCCTTTCAGGTAATGTCATTCTGCGGTTACCGAAGTCACTGTGCGATGATGGCAGCTCTACCAGAGCATAAAAGTTTCCAAACGTTGAATCCGGCCATTCGTTTGGAGGCGAGCAAATGGATCGATGCGACTCTTTGTATCGAATGACGCACCATTTCGATCGTTTTCTCGTCGCTTTTGATCATAGCAATTACGGTAGTGACATTTTCTAAGATTTCTGAAAGACTTTTATTACGTACGAGGAACAGGATATAAATAAATTTTGAAGAATTTAATTTTTATAGATTTTATCGTCTAATTTAAGAAATTGAATACAAGAAATTATTTTCGACACAGGCTTATCACGAAATACATGATTTTCATGCAACTATTAAAACTAGTTAACAGAATGTAAAAATGGTATTGAATATCAATTTGTCATTGTTAAATATGCCGAATCCTTTGTTGAAGTAGCTGATATTTTATTCATATAGCTTGTAGAAGTATCGAGGCAAAGTTTCCGCAATGCATTGATTCGTCGCGTATCGACTTCTTCTCGTAATCAGCATCCCGATAAAACCGTGCGCCCGCATGAAAACGATCCTCCTAAGGCATTCTCGTTCGTGGAACCGCAGTTAGCATTTATCGCGGCGCTATTGCCGCGAAAACGGTGCGAGTTAACGATAACGACGTGTTCCGGCCTCGTCAAAGAACGAGAACGACGCGTAAAACCTCAGCAGGAATCTCGCTTTTCTCGACGATGACGGTGGTATCCCCGGGAAAAGAGGGACGCCAAGAAACGACATCCTATCGCCGTTCGACGGTCCATCGAAGATGGTTACCCCTTATCGGCAACGCGCGGCCTTAATAGTCTCGGAGGAAATTTTATCTTCTAACGTGACAATTTTAATATACTCATCGATAGCATGTCGATGTCTACCTAGTTAAATTGATGGAAGATTCAAGGTTTTAGGTCAGCTAATGCGTTTTTAATCCTCCTGAATTTGCTCTTTTTAAATAGCCAAATATAATAAGTATTTTTATTCTATTAGCATAACTCTACAAGATTTGTATGATGAAAGATATAGCAGAAAGATAACAATAATTTTATGAATTTTTCAATTACTTATTTACTTACTTATTTTATCTAAACGGTTTAATAGCATTGAGATAACGTTTATTAACGTTATCTTAAAATTTCGATCTTGATTGTCTGATTGAAAATAATAAATTTTATTTATAAACTAGTTACGTTTTACTGTATTGATAAAGGCTTGCTAAACATGGATAGATGGTTTTCAATCAGTTCTCCTTAGCTAAACTGTATCAGAAATGTTAGCACGGCAGGTTTGCTACGTTATATTGATAATCATTGGCCATGCCACGATAGGTTACGAATTCTGTCAAAGCGTTTCTTCGAAGATGCAGTGTCACGAGGAGAATCCGATTTACAATCACCGCTTCGAGTAGCTTCGAAGTTCCTGCAGGACTAAGGCGTTCGGGACAGTCAGAATGAGAATCCAATAATAGATCCTCGACACGAGTGAAGTTTGAGTGTCTGGAATCTTGTCGATGGTATACGAAGTTCCGCAGAATCCCTCGTCGATGGCCGAGAAAGGGAGAAGGTCCTCGACCTCTCGCAGTGTTTCGTCAGCGCGAAGAGATAGCTCTTTTGTGACTGATCAAGAATTTACAACCCCCTCATCTTCGAACAATTGAAAAGTTAAAATGTTTCCAAACCAACAGCATCCTTACAAATTCTCATCATATTGATCGTCTATTCGAAAAATTGAAAAAAATTTCATAAAAAATGAATTCATATAAAATAAAACCCGATTAATTTCTATCGAACGTTTAATAAATTTTGCGAAAGTCACAATTTTAAAACAAATAAATAAAATAACAATCTCTGTTGATTTATATTTTACCATCTGGATCAAATTTCTCAAACTGTTTATTAAATTCTGCTTGCAATATAATTGTTTTCAGTCGCGGCAGATATTTTACGAAACTAATAGATAAACAATTTATCTCTGCTCGAGAGTGTTTCGATAGCAATCTGTCACATTGTTCCAGAACATTATCCAGCGAATTCCTTCGAGAGTTAGCCAAATTTGATGGGCGAAGTTTCACCATTATCCCTCGTTTTAGCCATTGCGAGAATATCTCGTACGCGATAGAGTCTATCGCTTTCGATTTCCCATCGAATCTAGATAATCGCCGCGTCAGAATAAAACGTCTCAATAATTTGTTATTGTCTTATTGTTATAACGACAATGGCTTTGTCGAGGAATCGATAATGTTAACACTTTTATTTCTGCAGTATAAATGTCTCGTTTAAGCAACCGTTAAACTATATAATAAGTGAAATGTAATTTTATATAATCATCCCGAGATGGTAATATTCACGATCAATTTAGTCGAGATTATTTCGATAATGCGTTACGTAAGTGATTGCATAATATCCATTACGCTCATCGATGTGTTTAACCAGTAAAATTATATGTGTAACTCTTTATCATCATTATTTTATTTTCTAGGGTTAATTGAGGGTTAATTGAGCGATATAATTTTATATCATTTTATATCATTTTATCTTATTTTCAAGAAAAAAAATTATTATATTTTATGATGCTGAAATTAAATTTATATTTAAGTCATAAAGAAACATTTTTGAAAATTTTATTCTTATTTTCTTTGCAAATACTGAAAAATAACATAATAGCCATCTTTCTAAAAAATTAACAAAATATTTTCAACAATTTTTCAAAAAATTCTAATCAAATTTATAATTTGTTATTAATTTAGAAACAATAATGAATTGTCTAGTAATCTATTCATTTCCGTGTAGCTATACAAATAATTTTTTACAATTTTAACGCGACGATTTTCATGGATGTGTGAGGAATTTATATGAGCGCTCTATACCAGCAATAAAAAAATTCTCGTACATGACGTTGAAAAGAGTTAATGGTGAAATTGCACACGTTCGAAAAAAGCCGTACGCAATTATCGTCCGTATAAAAATTCCATCGACGGAGAGGCAATTTTTCGTCACGCGAAAATCGGTAAGGCTATCGCAGCGGGATCTTGACGGCTTTGATACGTTGCTCTGTTCATTAAAATTATTTGATGTTCCTGCTGTGCCAAATTTATTTAGTAATACGTAAGATAAAATTATGAAAGCATAAAATTATCTATTAATAATATATGCATAAACGCGCGTGGGAACGTAATCATTTATGTCATAAATAAACAGGATTAATAATGATTGAATTATGAGCGATCTATAAAATCTGATGATAACCGCTTACTTTTTTTTATAACGAAAGCTTGATTGCATGCATTCTTACGTGAAAATGCGCAATATTATCGTTTCGATGCGCAATATGCACGCATGATCACAAAGGATCGGCCCGTTTCATCCATGCTGATTGTTATTGCCCGTCGTATACCCGTAGACGGTGCCTGAAGAAACCTGATTGGTACCACCGTAATCATTCGTGCCGCGAATCTCTGGCGAGCGATCAGGAAAATCACGGCGGAGTAACGAGATTCAACGCGGCGCTTTCTCGACCGGAACCAGGTTTCCCTCGTATCTTCTCGCTCGTATCTCCCCACTGTGAGGATGGCTGCCAACCGGTCTGATTGAAAATACGCGGGAGCAAGTGCAAGTCGTGATCTCACCGCGCGGTCCGGATACTAAATTTCGTCTAATCCGAATGTGGCCAGAATGGCGCACGTCCATTCTCCGAGTTCCAAACTTGTTTGAGCGGAAAAAGCAATTCGATCGCGGCGGTCGGCGGATTATCTTAATTTTTAAAGGGCCAATATTACACGCCGAGCGAAAGCTTATCGTGTGCATTTGCCCGAGGCGTTTATTGCGATAATATGCATTCATTATGAGATAACATCCGGCGCAATTCGCGGAGATACTTCGCGAGAACGACGCAGGTGTATCCGCATCCGCCGGCTTACGTCGCCTGCTCTAACGATGGTGAGCAGGATACGGTGCCTGGCAACTGGAGTACATATCTTGTGCCGGTTCTTCTTATCTCCGGCTTCGAGAGTTCCCAGCCAGCCGTCTCGTCATAACTGCGGTAGTTATTGGACCGGAAACGGTGGTCGCGCTCGTCCAATTACGGCGCCTGGCAATCTTCCGGCCAATGCCGTTAAAACCGAGGGGATTCCCCGCGGTACATAAGGCACTTACACCCCGTCGCCGCTGTATTCCCGGCTCTCTCTCCGCAAAAACGGCGGCCATCCTCGGAACTCGCCGGACGTCCGGCTCGCAGGACGCTCGCCATCGCGCTTCACGTCCCTTGCTCGGTCCAACTAACGTCAAGTTTATCGATGGAAAGCACATGCGATACTTCCAACGTAGATAGAATCCGATCGAGAAGCGGAATTCGTTCGAGGAAAAAAATCGGCAAAAATAATATCTCGGCAGTTTATTTTTAACAATTTTTCGATTTCTCAACGCGATTTCGCCACCCGGCAATTCCACTGCATAACAGGTATTGTTGGCGGCGTACAAAATTACATATGTATGCGATGGATGGATATGGGCAATTACGGTGAACGGTATCATCAAATGCGACCCTTATGCACGAAAGTAAATGCTATACTCACGAAAATTAGCGTATTACCCAACGGAAATCATCCAAATCGTAGTAATTTCGTACGAGTCAAAGAATGCATTTATAATTAGTTGCAGATTGAAGAAGCACGATGTCTATATGTTGTACGTCAAACATTATACGCAAAGTTATACATGTTTTTCATTTTGCTCCACATTTATTGAAGAATCTATCGCAAGAGAAGTCAGGAAAAGTTAGACACTTTGTATATATGCTCTGTACCTAATATATGTTTCAGAAAGGGATGTAAGCTTTGATGAAGTACATACAGGGAAGCACACATCTGATTTTAATATTAAGTGATTCTAATTGAGAACATCCGTTCTCAAGAGACTAGAGGCACAAGAAATAGTTTTTGCTTAATCGCTATTCCATTTCCGCGATTTCTGATGCTTATCCTCCAGTGAGCGATATTCGTTCTCTTTTATCCGTCTTAAGATTGAGGATGAATTTATTCTTAATCCTCCATCTGACAAATTGTGCCGGGAAATTGTTTCCGCGTGAACGAAAAGAGGTCTGAACGTGATGTTCCTAGAAATCTCATTTCATGATTCTTTCCAAATGTCTGTGGTTTGGCAAAAATTGCGTGGAGTTTTATAAACGAAAGACTAATTAGAGAATTGGAGTCAATTATTTTTCGAATCGGAGTGATATGAGCGACTGATGAGAAAAGTTTATTTCAATCTCTGCAATTACATCGAAATTGCTGGACTGCAAATATTCTGAACGGACGAGCGCGAGTGGCAATTTTAGCAAGAGTGAAATTTCACTGGATTAAGTCTATATTTACGTAACGATGATTTAAAATTTGACCATGGTCTTGCGTTACATTTTTTCTGTTTCCTTTCTAAATATACTACTGCTTTAATACTGAATAATATTTTATCATAAAGTGAAAACAGATGCAGCTGTAAGGAATTTAATTAAATATTAATATTTGACTTTACTTGTAAAAATGTTTAAATAATCAAATATTTTAGTAAATTTGGAACTATCTCCCAAACTTTATTACAATATTAAATTAAATATTCCGAGGATTTTTTTAAAACAGAATTTTTGAGGATTAGATAATAAATTAAAGAATTCTGGAAAATCATAAATTACAAGAAAAATATTATCAAATCTAATTTTGGACAAAAACTGTTTCCAAATTTAATTTTCGGTTTTAACACTTTAAGCTTATAGCACAATCTGTTTTATGTCGTAAATTACTATACGGATTATGTCATCCATTATTGTACGAGAATGTCTATCATAATTCGCACCTGTGTTTGATCACAGATTTCGTTTTCTCTTGCCCTTTCCCTTAAACATTGTCGCAAAACCCAAGCTTGATATCGGAGAAGAGGTAACCGTGGTCCGCATTGCCCGTAAGTTACACGAAAGTAATCTAACTTTCGATAGGTATACCTAAGGGGAACCTAAGGGGAACTTTACACATTGGCCATTCCACGTAGCCAGCTACTCTTTAGAGTTTACTTCACGCGGATCGTACACCGCACACCTAGCGGTGTGTATCGATTTCTCTTTCACCGCGGAGCATCAGCAAACATGCTCGAAAGTGGGTGATCGCGTACGTATGCGACCTTAATAGTGCGCGTGATCTGCAGCGATGTGCAACTTTCTATCAAAAATTGCCTCGCGCGATCGTTGCCTCCTTCGCGATATGATAGGCGCGATAATAACGCGAGAATGTACGATGTTACGACCGATTACGTTTCATTAGGCGCGATATGCGTTAATCGCTAGTTGCTAAGTGTGTAACGCACATCTTTCTCTCCTCTTGCGGGAATTGGAAAGTTCTTATGCTCCTCCATGCGTGACGAAGTGGTGATCCGTGGGTTGCATTCTGTTTTAATGCCGCGAGCATCACGCTTATGACTATATAAAGTGCATGATTATGACATTATTATAATACTTTACTCGAGTGCCGATGTTTGCTCATAGACGAATATGCGAAATGTCATAGAAATAGAAACGATAATGTTATTCGACATGCAATAATGAAATGATGAGAATAAGGAAACAAAAGAGCGTTATGTTATTGCATTATTTTATTTATTACATTATTAATTTAGCGTGTATCACGTATCAGATGAGATAATACTTATTAAGCTTGTCAGGTCTAAAGAACAGAGATTGCAGTTACGCGATGCAAACGCTGAGATATTGCGCTTAGGACGGGAATAAATCCGTAATGTAATCTCGTGAATCACGAGAGCGATACATGCGGATCTCATGCGGCATTGCGGTTTCGAGTGTACGCAATCAGAGCAATTTCCCTTCCGAAGAGGCTTAGGAGAGGCGTCGACTGAACTGGATCACGCCGATTGTCCCAGTCGAATCCACCGCGGATGTCGGGCGGACGGTTGATGAGTACCGAAAGTTTCGCTCGCTCAGGGTCGCAGTAAAACAACTTCCATCGTGACACCTCAAAGCCTCGCCTGTCGTCAAAGGAACACTCGTTCCCTATAGAGAGGATCGAGACGGGCAGTATAGCTTCTAAGTAGAGTGCTTTGTGCTCCTTGGATTTACGTGCGCTCCCAGAGGCTTTCGCTCTCTCTCTCTCTCCCTCTCCCTCTCCCTTCTTCCCCCCTCTCTCTTATCTCTCCCTATCTTTCTCTCTTTCGGCTGTGAACTCTACCCGCAGTTACTTATAGTTATCTCGTTAAAAGGTAAAGTTAAATTATGGCCGGTGGACCGTGTTTGCTGTCGAAACGTAACCCTTGAGATTTTGAGTCCTATGGAAAATAATGACCCGCTGGGGAGACAGTGTTCCGTCAATCATTTCTTTACGGTGTGTAGTTAGATTATCTGTGAAGTTCTGAAACAACTATGACTGACCTGAATATTTCCAAAAAGTCTATAATCTTTTCCTTTAATAAAGTTTCAGATATTTTCATTATATAAATAAAATATTTAATATATTAAATGATGTCTTAAGCTTTAACATCAATAAATAAAATATCAAATTTTAGCTTTCATATGATTTTGAATGAAAAATTACTCAAGAATAAAAATTTAAATTTTATATAGCAATTAACTGTTATTATATTCAAATGTTTTTGACACTTAATAGTTTGATTAAAAAACAATATTTTCTTAAACAGAACCTTTTACAACATTTTTGATAATAAATATTTCCTATTATCGCGTGGCGTTATATTGTATATAAAAGCACGATTAAATTTGATACTCATCAAGTATTTGAATTTACATGGAGCACACGCTCGTGTAATAGTGGTGCGAAATATCCGCTTGAAAGCGGGTCAAAAAAGCTTGTTTATGGAATGCCTATTTTATATTATCATCGGTGCGACAAGCCGATATATCGCCGTCGGGAATTCGTGCGAACGGGAATACAGTGCTACTGCGAAAATTGCTTCGTCGCATGGTAATTGCAATCGCGCACTCATAGCTTGAATATTTATACTTGTCGCGGCTCGGCTGTGTGTATTTGCTTCCGTAAAATACGAGCTCTCTTAGGATTCTCTTACAATGTTACGTCGCGCGCTGCGGGGTAGCCACCGACGACGGTTTCACTCATGGAGAGCGGATCTACCAGCAGAAACTAATTTCGCGGAACCGCTTGAAGTATTCATTAAAACGGCTTGTACGACGTACCACGCGCATGAACGCAGAAAGAAGGGAAATATAACTAATTCAACGAAAGAATATATCCGGTTCTGTACTGATCTCTTTGTTAAGACTGTTAAGAGAGGCACGAAAGGCGAGCCGCAAAAAGAACTCTTAGGGCGTGCACGTACAATGCACAACAATCTTACGAAAAAGCGAATTTCTGTACATTTGTCCAAGTTAAAAATATTAACGGCATATATACATGTATTATAGATTTACTCGAATAGACATATACGAGTATAATCGAGGAAGAAAACACGGTAACTATTCTTAGATGCCCTGTCGTGCACCCTCTTTTAAATAGAGCGCACACATGAACCCTTGTGCCATTATGAAACGAGCTACATATATAGAATCCGCTACATAGCGAATAATTAACGGACGTCCCGTGGAGAATACATTAGCATGCATCAGTACAAAATAAACGTCATATCCGTTAGTACGAAGCACCACCGTGTAACCGCTAGTCTTTATCTCGGTCCTCCCTATTACTTGTTTTGCCGACACTTCTCTCCTCGCAACATCGATGAATGAAGGCCAACATGCAAGGAGCAAATAAGACTCACAAATAAGACGTATCCGTTTCTCACTTTCTTTTCTTATTTTGTATGCTTTTCTACTCGTTAACTCTTCTGCATCATGCCAATAACTTTATTCTTCGCTGATTACGTTAATTCCTTATTATTCTTCGAAATCTTGTATTCTATAAATATTTTATTGGTGTGTTAATATCAATTTATCGCTCACTTCGTTAAACGCGACCGATAGCAGCGAGTTACCGCGTTGTTGAAACTACAACGAGCGAATATTTTTTTATTCTGATCATTTCACGAGTATTCTCGTACAATTTGCAAAGCTTGCCCCCGGGAGCGCGAGCAGAGCGAGAGAGAGTGGTTAAATCTTTTTCTTCGCCAGCCGAGTTTAAATTTTTTTTTCGTAGCTGGAAAAATTTCCCAGTGGAGATACGAGTATTATTTACACGACTCTTTTGATGCATATTTTATTAACAGTGACTCAGTAACAGTACTCAGCGCAATAAGTGCTCTGTAAATATCGGCTGCGCGTAATAAATATCACTGTAAATGGCGATCAATCATCGTATAAAATTAATAGATTAATTTTCGTTTTGATTCTACGGCATATTAATGAATCTCAAATTTTGTCATGTAAAACAAACAGTGAAGAAAGTTCATGAAAACATGAAGCAAGGAAGGAACATAATCCCGTAGACGTTAGGCCGAAGGTTCGGCAAAGTTCGCCGGGGATATTTGTACCGAAACTTTGTGAAGACTTCTCGTCTCGGACGGCGGAAGGTGGAAGAAGAATGCGCGCCCCCTTCGAAGGACGAAAGGGTCGTGGATGCGAGGGACGGGAGTTTCGAAGCCACCCGCGGCATCTCTTTCGGAGCGCGCACTCAATTTTCCGAGGCTTAACCGCTCTACGGCGGTGATGGTGGTGTGGTGTTTCCTCTCTTTATTTTCGTCTGCACGCGTGAGACGCAAAGTCGCAAAAGCGCGCATTTCTTCCCCCGCGTCGTACATACGACGAAGTCATGGAGTCAAAGTTGCCGTTTTCTAAAAGAATTCGAGCTTCTTCTGGATGGATCGCCGCGCCGTCTGTCTCTGTCGAAATTTATGTTTCGGAAATAATATCGTTCAGTTTTTCGGAGATCAAACGTTTTACTCCCGCCGTATTGCGACGGGATAGCGAGACAAAATTTGATGATAAACTCTTTCACTGTGCGATAGGTTGCAAGTTCTCCAAACTTCTCGACGGAATGCGTCGCAGTATTGCATATCCAATGTACTGGAAGCACATTCTTATTATTTTCTCACAAAGGTATATTTCTGACTAAAATTCAATTCTATTCCGAATGCGCTTTTGTTCATGTAGATATAAAAGAACACCAAATGTATTCAACGGAATTTTTGTAAATAATTTTTAAGTATTCGAGGAGTTATTTTTTCTAATATTCTAATTTGAATAATTCACTAATATTAGATATCTAAAAAGAAACATGACTTTGAAATTGACTTCTATTTATTCCCATGGGTTACGTAGCTTTCCTTCTCATAAAAAATAATTAAATATACATTGAAATACATTTATTTATATTGCTATTAAATATCCACAATATACTTTATTCATGTACATCGGTTTGCGAAGAAACCTTTTGCTCGTTATACGTTCTAAGTTCGCTTCATCCATCGGTCTGATCGATTAAATGACACCTTGGGGAAAACGGAACAGGATACGGTGGTGAAACTTCCTCCGTACGATTTCTCTTTCGCGAAAAGTTTAGGTTTCCCGATCCGGCTTCTGCATCAGTCTCTGTTACAGCGATATTACTAATGTTCAGCAAATTTCAGCGCGTTAAGTTTGGAATTTGTAACGTTAAATTAAGCAGGCGTTCAGCCTCGCATCTGATTAAAGTTCCAAATTCCGAAAGTAGACGAAATTAGTTTGATTCGCCGGCGACCCTCAGTCCCTCCTTAGTACGTCGAACGAGGGAATCCCATTTGTCTTGTAACGGGATACGTCAGTCACTCTCGTGAGTCTTTGAGATCTATGTCCGTCACCTTGTCTTACCATGCTTCGCGCACAAAGATCCTATCATGAAGGAATTCATTAAAGGTGACATGAGCTTGCAGTGTCACCGCTAAAACAATTGTAAATTCGCGTGACTTTCTCGGCGTTGTACTTACAAGAAAAATCTTGTTATTAATTTCATTACTTAAGCCTTGTGAAGATTCCTCCATTCTAAATAATTTTTAATATGAAAAATATTTATACTTCAATAATGGTTCTAGAAAAAAAATCGGCTTTAAGTTTGACAAGGGGAATAGTGTTACATCCTCACTAATTGAGACACTCCTAAACTAGCGTTTAGCAGTTGGCTCACATCTGAAGCAAAGTTTTTAGGTAATATAAGAACGCGTGCGTGTATGTGTGCGTGTGTATAGAATCGACGAGTGCGAACGAAAGCGACTCGAGACCTCGCGCGCGCGGACTACTAACACGCACACCACGAGAAGGGTGGATTAGGTTGGTTTAACGAGGGATCCAAAAAGGGAGGAGACGTCTCAATCGCAGACGCATCAAGAGGGATTCACGTAGCACGTTGCTCCTGAAGGCCCGTTCACACGGAACCGGCGATTAATCGCGAATGCCGATCGACCCTCTGTGTCAAGGGAACCGAATTCCCCGCTCGACCAAGACTCATTTGCTCGAATCTCTTATTTTTTCCGCTTGTCATCATTTTATTTGCCGGTCCGTACGTACGGCTCGATGATAACTACTATGATATTTAATTATTTCTCTAGATAGAAAGACAAATAAGCCTGAATAAAAGATATTTCGTTTCGATATGAATGATTTTTTTACAACTCTAGGAAGAAGTATTTGAAACGGAAACAAAAACATAGAATTAATATTTAAAATAATAATTATGATCATATATAATCCCCGATATAATCATAATAACCTTTTATTCTTTTATTTTTACAGGTGAGTTGATGGCCTAGCAGTTAAGTTTTAACTTTTACCGATGGTTCCAAAGAAAAATCTTAACTTGATATTGGTAAGTTATTTTGCGCTTTGCATTACATTCGAAAATCTCCTATAGGAGTCCGCTGAATAATCACATTCATTCTCTCAGTTGGCTCAATTTGCACGTTGATTCAATTTCCCTGTCCAATGCGAACCCCGCGGATCCCGATAATAATCCTATTTACAGTATCCGCAAAGAAGCCGAGATGGCAAAACAAACAAGCCCCGTTCTACAGATGGCATGTCGATTTTCTAGAGTAATTACGTGGCACGTGGGAACGCGATTTCGCGTCTTGTCACAGCCATATCGTTGGACACATACGTCGCCGAAGTTGGGAAATGCGCCAATTTTTTTGCTGCCAGCCTTGTTACGTGATGAAATTACGCGAGCTTTTCACGGTCTTTGTGTTGCACCGGCCCCGCGCGACTTCTGCTCTGGCATAGAAAATATGTCATTTCTGTCGCGGACAGACATTAAATTACTGCGGAATTTTGTTTCGCCCTAACTCGCACGCTCTTTTAATCCGCGCTTTTTAATATGGAGAATAACTCCGCGAACAAATTGAAAAATAATTAACTTCGCGAGGCACATTGTCGCTGAGATAAGCCGTCACGTAGAAAGAAATAAAAATGAAAATTTTCCATTTTAAAATGCATTTGACTTTTTTCACGCGCTTTACCCTTTTACAGATATTAAAAAGTGAAATCCTACACAGTGGTTGAAAATGCTAACTTGTCGCCGTTTATAAAAAAGAATGAACGTATAAACGTACGCATAAACTCGTTCTCAAAGCGTTTGCAATTACGTATTGTAGATAGAGAAAATATTAAATTCTCTACACGATTACTTATACACGATTCTTGCAATTAATGTTTATTATCAGTTACATCAAAAGAGAGAGAGAGAGAGAGAGAAAAGAGAACGGGAAACCTAATTTCAAATTTCCAAGATTTGACAATAACTTTCTTTATATAGATATTAAAATAAAAGAATTTCTGCAAATTTCATACTGAGTAATACAGATTTCCGACGGCGTAGCGAAGTAAGGTGACAATAGATTGCAGCCATATAGAGAAAATGCATGACACTGTAACTTGAAAACGTGCTACTTTTTCAATTTCTCGCAGATTTTTCATCTACCCGCTTCGCTGTTATTCCGGGCGAACCGGGATATTCTCTGTTCGATATTCAGTATAGCCTGTAGAAGATTGTGGTACAGAAGATATTGCTATTAAAGATTGAATAATTACGTAAGTTAAGCAAGACACATCGTAAATGCGTAGCATATTCTTACGAAAGTCTAGTTGCCTCTTCACGCTACACACATAAATCTAACGTTTCACGACCGTCTCGTAGATTGCGATCAGCATTTCTCTTTCGCGTTCATCGTCGCTGCGTGACCTGAGAATATTATTTCGCGGAGAAACTATCCGAGTGTGTGAGAGACGAGCGTAAACTAGCCCGCAACGTTGATCTTTCGTTATCCGTCGAAGAGTGATTAACGCGCACAATCAGTAGAATTGTATGTTAACAAAATGAAGTAAAGCTGTATCAGCAGATTAAATCTCACATTTGAGGGATCCAATGAATCAATTCGACAAATAAAGCAGAGAAAGTATAGCCAATCGTGGTTCACGAACAAACTCTCGTCGAGTTCATGAACCAATAATTCCGCGAAAATCCCACGCTGCTTTCGCTTCGCAGAACTTAGACTTGCGTTCTTAAGTAAAGAAACCGAACGGGCTTGGAAAAAGCAGTGGAGAAACACAAAAAGGAAACGAATGGAATGAGGAAAAGCGAGTGAAAAAGGGAGTAGGGAAAAAATTTTAATGGAAAAGATGAAGCAAGATGCGAGTACCGAGTTACCGCTCCAAAGATTTCTTTAGAAAACGGCATAATTAATCGATTTTATTATTTTTTAGAATTTAATGCGAACGACTATCCAATTGCAGAATATATTATTTAGCATGAGCAAACGCTTTTAATCCTTAAATCATCCTAATAGATTTTAGTATAAAGAAAGGGGGTATCAAAGAAAATGTGGACGTGAATTTAAATCTCGCAGCTACAATTTCCAGCGACGAAGTACCCCGCGTAGATATGCATATTTGATTATAATGTTTGGATGAAATTGCAAGGATTTCGAGAAAGATATCTACATGCGCGTTACTATGCGGTATTAATTGCGATCTCCGATCTTGTCTAGCCGGGCCGAGCGTGATTTATGATGATGAATCGTAACGAAACTCGACAACAGTTAGAACGCAGAGCGGGCGGCGTTGAATAGCGCTGAGATTCGCCAAATTTCACCGGATACATCCGAGATTAACGAGCTCGAGGGTATCTCGCGAGAAATCGCGGAAGCACGACGTATCGTTCCTCGAAAGTAATTTGGCGTCGCGGCCCGATCCCGACGATTACATTAAAGTGCTCGCAATTCTATGCGTTGAGTCAGGAAGAGAAAGAACTCCCTTATGTAATATGCGTGAAGAAAGAATAGTTCGAGTCTCATTGTTCTTTCGAAGTGAAAACGACACCGATCCTAAATATGATGCCTGGCGTCGTTGTCGCGAGATAAAACGTTACAAGTGTCGCATAAATGACATACAGTAGCTTTCGCAACACACCGCGTCAAACCGCAAGAATGCATTTTGCGATGAGAGTGACTTTTCCCCGATGGAAATAGAATTGGATAGTACTGCAGTACTCAGCACTAAGTATCTTAGTAATTAAGCTCCAAATTAATATTTCATTAACATAAAATCTTTTTGAAATTAGCTCGGGAATAACTAGAATCGAGTATACGCTTACTGAATTATTTTTGAAAGTTGCTTTCATCTCGAAGATAAAATTTTAAAGACAGATATTTAAATATTTGCAAACATTTGAATTATTTTTATGAAAAAAGCTATATTAGCATACAGATTATAGCTCGTTTTAAGGTAATTCTATAACTTTTAAATAAATGGAAAATCTTCCTTGAAATAATGTAGCGATCAACTTAATCGCGTTCAATTCGCTTGAGGAAAATCGAATTAATTCGGCTGACTCGATTAATTAGGGCGGTACAGTTGATTTGGCTAGTCCAATACTCCAAACTGCATTAATGGAATTGGAGAAGCGTATATAGTATGTCCATATACTAGTCTCAAGGCTGGTTGATCGATCTCTCGTAGTATTTGGGACAGATTCAAGTGTTTACTTGTTAAACGATAACGTCTATATACAGATGTTGACTTCATTATTTCCAGTTTTCTTCAAAAACATATTTATAATTCTAATACCTATCTTATATTTCTATATGTGTCAGAAAAATAGTGCAGTACGTTCTCTGAACAAATTCTATAAAGATGGATTATTATTATAATTTTACTATAATCGCAAAAATAACTTTGCGCTGTGTTTAAAAATAAGATTAATTAAATTCCATCTTTCCAATTTTTTGTATATTTCATCTGATATCAATATCGCATGAACGAGCGATAGATTTTCTTCTTAACGAGCATTTAATATACCGTGAACTATTCACTGAATAATCCAGTCAATAGTTACGTAAATCGTACCTATCGTAATTACCTCACTATCTATAACTAACATCGCTGATTAAACGTGCGCTATAAACTCATTGTAGTACTCTCGTTCGGAGATTATCCTGCTTTACATTGCTCCCCAAAGACCACGTAACTTCGGCTGTCCTGTTTTATTCGGTAAGGACAAACTAGACGTTAGTGCACATTGTGAAAGAAGCATACTCGCGTACGTGTTCGCAGTAACGCTATCAATTGTCGCGGCTTTATCTTTATCTTTTGCCTCCGTTGATTTACATTATCTCCTGAAAGTATATCTCGCCTTAAGCATGAATTCCGCTAATTATCAAGGGATTCGCCTGCAGATATTCGATAATTTTTGCAACGTATTATCTGCGAGGAAGAATAAGATTCTATTTATTAGAAAAATTAGAAAATGTATATAATCGCGTATTCTGAAAACAATATCTTGTTTCGCTAATTCTTTGATTTTTATCTCAAATTTTTTTTTATTGTACTCCAATTTACAAAGTATGATAAATGGTTTATCATAAATCAGATAAATAATGTAAATAATAAATTCAAAAACTGAACATTAATTATATTCTAGCTGAAAATATTCAGTGGTCGGCATATGTTTTTTTATGCTCATGTTAGTTACTGAGAGGAAAAAATACGAAGAGTTTCATTTCTTCTCCATCGAAACCATTAGCAGGGCCGCGACTGCGTACAGTAATTACCATTACCAGTGCAATTATCACGTTTCTAACGTACTTGCACTACGTTGTAACGAAATGTTACAAATGAACTGCGATAATTGGAAAGTGTAGCCACGGAAACTAGGAATTAACATAAGCGTGTAATCCTAAGAGATACCTGCATTTCTTAAGGCGGAAACAAAATGTAATAAATAGAGGGAAACGAGAGAAATATGACTGAACAGAATAAAACATGTTGTAATAATATGTAGATAATATATTCTTAGTTGTGCATATCGATACGATATTACAGTGCACACGGAAAATTTAATTGCAAAGCGTTTGTTATTCCTGCCTCATAATTATTAACGAACGTTAATTGCGCAATTGAATTAAAACAAATATGTAAACGGTCGGCTTAAAATAAAGATAATGACCATTCGTCCTTCATTTTCACAATTGCTGATATAATTATGCAACTTTTATTACATATTGCGGTGAATCTAATTAATGCGGATATAGGCCATTGCGTTGCATCACGAAGTTTATCTTTAAAGCTTGTGCAATGTGTACATACATGCTAACAGGAAAAAAAGTGAACCACTAGACATAATTTAGAGACTTAATTAAGGTCGTTAAAATTTGTAGACAGTATTATTTTTATCTGCAATCTTGATCGCGTTTCAACTATGATTTACATTGCATTTAAATGAACCGCATTTAAATGGGCCGATTAAATCGGCCGCCGTGCTCATTAAATTTTTTTATAACGGTTACAAGTTTATTTCGATCGATACATCGTTGGTGCGAGCCGAGGAAGTAATGCGCAGGAAATTGTAGGAAATTGCCATTTCCCATGCCACGTTTCCTTCGTAATCATAATTATATTTCCATTTTGTGCTTAAAAGTATCTTCGTGCTCGCGGACAGACACTGCCTCACATTAGAGCTGGTTTAATCAAGCTTTAATAATGACGGCAATATCCGTACGAGTTTCCCTCAATCCATTATTACTTTTTTATTTCGCCTACGATTTCTGGACGAAGGCAATTAAATTCAGATTACTAAGAGATAAGAAGGGAAGGAAGCACGGCCGGGAAGTAAAAAGTAAAGGCCACAAGGCACGTCGTCTAAGTTGTATCCCCCGTTTTCTTACGGCGATAATTGGAGGTCGACCTTTATCCGGCTGAAACTTACCTTCGTGATTCCTCTCGTCTGTGATTCCTCGAGTCTCTAACGAGGAAAACGGTCATGCATCACCGAAGATGGACCTGAAAGGTCATTAATTTTCCCGTTGCTCGAAGCCACATTCATGCTTTGATACGTTTATACTTCTGTACGTTACGTCTCGAGTACGTTCATGAACCATTCTCAAACAGCTCCGACATGACAAATGGAAATGTAATTAATTGCCGCTTCTTCTATCGTGTGAGATTTTTCCATCGTGCAAGAACCTTCTATCTTCTTTTATCGAGTGACGTGGCATTTAATGGATAACGACAACGAAAAGAAGAAATATGTGTACTTTAATGAAAGGTTAATGAAAATTGACATATACAGAATATTCTCCGCTTATTTTTAATTATGCATTCTTTGAGGAGTACAAAGTTGTGATTTCTTCATTAATAAATAGAACAAAAGTAAAATGTATGGAAGGAGGACAAATGAAAGAATGAAATGGAACATCTCTCGTTCTTCAACGACGCTCATTGGAATTTGTCTGGCTAAAGCCAACTCTTTAATTCATACAATGCTCCATATATTCCTGCTTAGTGCCGTTTTATGTTTGTTTTCCCGCGAGAATCTCGTGCAGTTGTATTGAGAGAGAGAAAAATGCTCATTTGCGCGAGAGAAAACAAACGTGAGGAGAGAAGGAGAAAGTAAGAGTAAGAAACCGCTGTCTATTCTTCCAGGTCGCATCTCGACAGTAATAATTAGAGCTCAACCATTCGTTCAGCTTAAGCGGAAGCCGTGTAAACCGTGTAATAGAAATAATCTGGTATTAACGTAGGGAACAAATTCAAGCTAGTTAATGCATAGAACGCTCTAAATAACTATTTTAACCATCGTTCTCTCATGTTTGCTCTTACCACAGGTGAATACGGATACTTATTTCGTTAATTGTTAAGTGAGGACAAGTCATTTGTCAAGTGGAATTTTTTACTGGAATCATCTTTCAATTCGAAACATTAGAAAAGCATAAGATATAAAAATATATTTATTCCTCAAAAGCATCAAAAACGTTATTTATATATTTTTTTATTTATACGAATATATTTTAAATGACTAACTTGAATAATTTCCAATCTCCAACGAAATATGATCTTCACATACCGAAACCGGCACGAGTTGACGCGATTCTGTAAAGGATGCCCGGTGCACCCTGAAACGACACCGGAAGAGTCAAATGAACGGAATTTGCTGATCGATCGGCGGCCGGAGGCGGTGGTTCTGGCATCCAAGCAGACCGGCCAATGCGGCAACCGCACTGCAGCGATTCGTCGGGTCGTCGTTAAAACCTTTGAAAAGGCACGCGCGCATACGTACATTATCGCTTATCGTAATTACATGCGGTCGCATTTGCGAGGCCCTCGTGTACGCAAGAATGTAAACTCGGAAATAATGGTACGGCGCGGTAGGCAGCGCGAACGTTACCTACTCCACCGCGGATGTTCGTGCAGTGCAACACGCTTTTAGCATTCCGATTATTCGTGGCGGGGGGTAATCGCGCTTTTCGCTTCCGCCCGACATAAAAATTTGCATGTTGCACACCCCGGACACCGCGGTACCGTGCGCCTCTCCGCGAGGTGCGCCGGCTTATCGCCGCTATAATTGCGCCACCGCGCGCAGCATTCGCGACAGGGGCTGTTTAACGTCAACGGCAATATCAGAGTGATTTACAAAACATTTTTATTACCTCTTACTGCCGAGTAAAATTCCGATAGTAAGTACGTTTCACTGCTTTAGAACTTTACGAAGCAATTCGCAGTGCGAACTTCACGAATTGCGATTCGCGTGCGGACAGCATATATGCGATGCGAGAAGAATAGTGAATTCTTTGATATACCTACTTCCGTCGAATTTTCCGAGATTTTTATTGACCGTCGATTTTGTAGTCTTCCATGTAGCATCGACTGATTGTGATCCATTCGCATAATCAGAAACCCATACGTACATAGATGCATGCATGCATGTCTTTCTCCGAATTCGTGGGCGCGCAGCCGCCAATCTGAATAATTTGCATATAACCATCGAAATTTGAAATCATTACGGCCTAGATTACTTATCTGCCAGAGATATCTGCCAGACTTGGATAATTCCATCATACCTTGATTATGTGCCGTTTTGTGCAAATACCCGTATACTTTGATTAATCGTCGCGCACATTGTTCGAGGCCTGAATGCCTTAACGACCAGCAATTTCCCTTCGTCCCTGACCATTGCTAAGTCTGAGATTGGCCGTAATAAATAACACATAACATGCAATAACCGTATTCAAATGCTAACTAATGCGATTTTAAATTATTCGGTAAAACTTACGTATGCAAAATTTTAACGAAAAATGCACAAGTGCAGTGGCAGCAACCTTTTATTGCATGGGCAATTCAAATCGATTACGCCTAGTTAATAGTTTCTAGGACGTAAATCTAGAAATATATATTGCAGCGCCATACGCTATAAACAGAGAAAAAAATAATTGACTTTATTATTAACAATAACGGTCCAAGATTCATAGAGAGATCATACGTTTCTCGATAATGATTTGTCGTCTCTTATTAAGTATATTATATATTACGTACGTGGAGACCCTTTTTATACTAATATTAATATGTGAAGAGGGAGATTTCCAAAGGTATCTTGCATCTCAATCCACGATAGAATGTTTAATAGCTTTGCAAATGCTTACAGGGGGATCTCTCCAGGACCCCGTCGTGCAATCACACACATACATAAGCGCGCACGCACAAGCTCGAACGGGAGTACGCGTGTAACTCCAGCTTTTACCCCCGGTCCACATATTTATGCGCATTACTCATGCAGCCTCGTGCATATCAGCGCCGACGGGGGCGTGCGCCGCGCACTTTAAGCGCAAGATATTTTCTCGGCTTTTGATTAATGGTCTCGCGAGCACAGGCAGCCTGTACGCGCGGACCATTAGCGACCCTGAAACGTTGTAAAAACCTCCCCTAAATGCCGCATCAGTGCACCCCCCCCTCTTGCTTCCCCCCTCTCCTCTCTCTCTCTCTCTTGCTTAGCGCCGATGCGATGCGCGCGTGCGGTATGCACGCGCGCTGCAACAGGCCATAATAATTATGCGGGTGCCGCGAGATACGGTGACGCCCTTCGGAAATACCGACGAGGACGCCACACCGTCCGGAGGGATTTACGATTGCAATTAGTCCGCTGAGTTAATTGCTTAAGCTACCGTAATTAATAATTGTTAAGCTCAAAAGTATTTATGAAGCGGATGGCGCGACCGTTGTCTGGATGCGAAAGTTTTAGGATGATAATCGGTGGAGGTGTCATGAATAAATACGTTTGCGGTACAGATGAGAAAACGGCGAGCGTCATTTAGAATGTAATGCGATCGTTAAAAACGAGATTTTATGATAGTAATAATGTTAGGTAAAATACTATTTTTTTCCTCGCGCAGATTAATTGAGAGATGAGATTCCCATTTATTCTTATTACTCTATTTATGCTTATATGCCCTATATTTTTTATTCTCTATCCGAAATTTTTTCTGTAATTACTGATATCAACAGTTATATCTCTAATTTTTTTTTTTATAAAGGACTATCTTTTAAATATAACGTCGTCAAAGTGCAAGTGCATAGTAGTATAAATTGATTTAAAATGAAATATTACTTTGAAAGATAAATAAATTGAATTATATCTACATCATTCAACAGATTTACGATCAGTTACAATGCAAATTGTTCCTAAATAAATCATCGTGAGAAAGTTTCAATAGAGATGCGATTATCCACTCAACCGGCTTGAAATCGCAATGGACAATCTAATCATTCGACCGACAAGTGCGACGTACCGTTGCAATTATTACGTTACGTCCATAATCGCGATTGAGCCGAGCTGTTAGCGATTATGCAACAACATTTCCATCTCCGTGTCCGTGCTATTGGTTCCGTCGTGTATAATACAGCGCGAAAGTAGCCGGCACCCCGCCTAGGTGCAGCGGGCGTGCAAGATTGCGCGTCAAGGCCGACGAGTTCCGAACAAGGCCACGCGTGTTCCATAATCTTAACAATTGTTAACCCAAGTAGGATCCCTCACATCCCACCGAAGTCCAAATCCCACCGTACACCTACTAAATCCTTCGCGATTGAAAAAAAGGGGGAAGAAATGCGAGACTTATCTTCTCTCATCTGTAATCCTTATAAAGTTATGCGTCATTCAATATTCCCGGTGTGATCTCCGCAACATTTGCGCAACCGCTCCGTGACAATGTCCGATAAAATCTGCTCGAAAATTATTATGTGAAATTAAGGACGCGTGCCACTTAAGTCGCGTTGCTTTTGAAATCATTTCTCAAGACAGCTGGAAAGCATTGGAGATTCATTCCTTGACGGAGAAATAGCTTCCTGGTTACGCTAATTTACTTTCTACGTGACTGTCTCGATCAAAATCGGACGAGCGTTCAAGCGAAGTGTTTTTAATATTTCAAATCGGCGGAAAATTCTTGAAATACAGAAGTCTCCGACAGGTAGACGTATAATCTTTCTCGCTATTACAGAAAATCTGTTTGTCAGATCTCTCCCGGATGAAGTATCGATTACAGTGAATGATAGACAGAGATTATTATTAATTCCAATCTCGTTTCCTTCATCGGTTTCGCATCACGTGCCGTACGGCTACCGCGAAAATGGATGGTAGCTCGTAGAGGATACGAGCGCCTCGCCAGCTCAGCTGTCCGATACAAGTTGTGGCCAGACATAAGGAGAAAGCGAGAAGGAAGATCCCATCTTCTTTTTGGCTGCCGCGCAATCGGTTACAGCCGTAAGCTCGTGAAATTGGCGGTACTCCCGTAATTCAATAACCATACTTCTCATCGATTTCGCGTCATGCCGGATATTCTCCCCTGTGAAGGGTAGGGGGATAGTGAGCGAGCGGGATATTCTTATAAATTTAACCCGCCCGGGGTAATTCTCAACGGGGCAAAAAGGCGCGGAAATTTTTCTTCAATCCGCGCGCAGATACCGAGAAAGGAGCGGAGACGTTTGAGCAGACGCTCTTTACACGGACAGTCACGGAGTAAGCAACTGGTAAATAATCTGATCTCACTTGTTGTGCTGGATGGTATATCGTGACTTTGGTACTTTGTCACGAGTCTTGGAAGTATTGTAAAGTAAATAAAGTTTCGCGACTTCCTCGCGATCTTATCATTCCTGATGGGATTAGATTGAAGCGAGAGCTCACGCCAAGCTGTTTTAATTCATATTAATCAAGCTGGCTTTCAATTAACGGCAGAAACGCTCTCTCTCCCCCCCCCTCTCTTTCTCTCTTTCGCGTAGATTTAATTAAATTTCAATCGCGCGTGTGTCACACGCGTGACGTGAAGTATGCGGGTCACGCAGCTGCCACACGCGGAATTCGCGACCACGGCGCGGCGGCCGGGTTATACGCGGAAATTGCGCGATTTCGTCGGCCGCGCTAAATCTCGTAATCGCTCACTGTATTCGCGCAACGCGCCGCGCCAAACAGACAGATATTCTGTAATTCCATTTATATTCTATAATAGGCGCGTGTGCCAGTTACGATGATGATGTGCACTCTAATTGGAAATATCCGCCATTAACGGTCCACAATCTGCACAATTAGATGGATTAGTATTCGATACAGTACGATTCTAGTATCATGATCCGGATTTCCGATATCACGCGGAACTTCAACCAAATTTTGGGAAAAGGTTTTCGAAATATATTATTCACGTTACGAGATACTTTTTTCTTTTTTGTTGTTCATAAAATATTTACAAATTATAATGAATAAATAAAGATACAATAATTAACAGACATTTGATGTATGAAATACGCAAAAAGGAGGAAGATTAACGTTGATAAAATCTAAGAATGGCTCACCCGTATGATTTATTTATGAAAGATGAACGTCCGTTGACACAAGATTATTAATATTATTTATCACGACAGCGCCGTTTTATCGCTTCTTTTTCGACTCCACCGCTTTTTTCAGTGAACGTTATCTTGTCGCGTATGCTTTTCGTCTCCTCTCTTTCCCCGGTCGGTGGCGAGAGAGCGAGCAAACCTGAATAAGTAGCGCCATCGATTGTCTGCCGTACAATAGCTCCTTCTATCTAGAAGGGTGCATCGTTGAATCTGAATATCCACCATGAGACCAGCTACGTTCTACCATTTAGCAGCCGCTACGGTCGGGAGAATATTTATTTCTTCCTCGGTATCTTCTCTCTTTTTTTTTTCGATTTCTTCTCGGGAACGCGCAAGCTGATTCAACGAATGATTCTGTCGATCCTTTTTCCGCTGTGTCAATGTAACTGGACCGCTTGCTATTCTGCCATGTCTCCCGCAATACGATATATCGACCCGTTGTGCCGCGCGAGATTGCGCGCTCGAGCGAGAATTAGTGAAAGCGTAGACTTCCGGCGAATTGTCTGAAATCTTTGAAAAAGGATTTTAAAAATAAAATAATTCATGATGCAGCTGCATTAAAAACTAATCTTTCGGAATGCCTTATAAAGAGGTACAAACAAATATTCAAACTTGGTATATTAAATTATTATTAAAACAATATATAGAAGAACGGAGACAAATGAACGATTTCTGAATGATAAAGTTGATTTCTTCAATAATTGCCTAGGGACAGCAATTAAGCGAGACCAATCACGATGATTTACTCCCCTCGCGTCCGCGACGTTCCTCGCGATTTCGTCGGGACACACCAACTCTGTCTTCGCGACGAAAAGATCCGGAGAGTTACGTGACAATAAATATCCTGATGGAAGTTTATCGTGTCGTCTCTTCGCTGATCCAAATGCGCGCAATTTTCCGATGCAATTTATAGCGCGCTCCGCACTCCTCGGACACTAGCCTCGGAGTCTCGTTTAAAAAATCAATTTTGCAGCACCATCTGCATTGCGGGGGGGAGGAGAGAGAGGGACGAGGAAGAGGCTCGCGTCCCTCCCTTTTTCGAGATTATTAAAGAAATACTTCGCTCCGCGCTATCCTTTTAATCGACGTGCGCGCGGGACGAGTTTCTGCTCATTCTTTTTTCGCGCTTTTCCGTCGCTTCCTGTTCGTTTTTTCTTCTCTTTTTTTCTCTCATCGGGCGAGACGACCGGCTTATGCGCGATTATATTACGGAATGGACTGCTCGTCGCGGCGCTGGCATAATTTAACACTCGATATCCTCCTCACGACGACATTACGTTTTCAGTATAGCTCTAGGATGAGAAAAACGAGCTCTCTCGCCGTTGACGAGCCGCAAACGATTGTTTGCTACGTATTTAGCGGTTTAATCTAGTCGTGCCGGAGAATTCAGAACGACGCGATATTGTACGGTCGTGCCCTGCATTTGAGAAATTATTTAAAGTAATTGATTACGAAGAACAAGAACGAATAAGTGATGAAGCAATCATAAACGATTTCTTCGTGACAAAAATTCGTTTTGAAACAAAATGATATTTTTCTAGCTGCTAAATTAATTCTCATATATCATAAAATAGTTGACTTACTTAAAAATAATATTTATAATTGAGTCGTGAGAAAAAAACGACAGAGAAAATGAAATATTTATACTTGTGTATATTTTATATAATATTAAAGATAATAAGTAGAGCAAAAACAATTCTATTTTAGATGCACTTGAAATAACGCACGTCTATTTCTATCTATTATACGATAAGTTTCGTCGCGCTAAAAATACGAGCACCATTCGATTGCTTTAAATCGATCTGACCTTAGATAAAAAGGTAATGGCTGTTTCGTTCACGGCCGCTAAGGCATAATCGCCCCCCCGGTGAAAACAAATTTCGAAGTCCCACGATTTCAACTCGGATCTCCTTTCACTGGGGACGTTCAAGTAAAATGTGATCAAGCTCTCGGCAAGCCATACGTTGCCGCGAAAGGACGATCCTTTCACTGCCGGACTTTTCACGATGCGTGGCGAAGCTGCACCGATTACATTACACAATACTATATTATTTGGTTGCACCTATCTCGCAGTGACTTCCGCCAGAAAACCCGTTATACACGCTTTTTGCGCATATTCTGACACCTGTGGATATCTCAATAGATGAAGATAAAAATTAATACTGTCAATGAAATAATATTTTTTGCAATTTCGATTTATAACATGAAGTTCCAATAAAATAGAGTGCGGATTGTATAACATGAATCCGTTGAGAAACGACTCGTGCAATTACACATTCCATTGATTCCGATCCGTATCATTCGACGAATGCCAGGAAGATCTTCTAACGCTGCGAAATGTTCATAAAACGCGTTTCTCTGTTGATACGTTGCTTTTAGCAGATTACGCGGCGACGATGGGTAAGAGTGACTATGCTTTTAGGTCTCTACACTGATTTCTCACTAGTCCGTGATACATCGCTCTGTGCGAGATTAAATCAAACCGTAGCGACAAGATGTTTTTCTTACTCAGGCACGAATCGTAGCATCATCTAAATTTATAGTTTTACATATGTACACATACAGATAGAAAGAAAAAACGAGAAAATTTAAGATTTTTAAAGTTAAACTTACGTCATTTTCAATCGATTATAAATTTACATATTTTATATTATATAACAGTTAATATATTATATAATAATAAACAGTTCAATTTAAATATATCAATTTGAATAAAATGAGGTATTATTAATGCTTCTTTTATGTAGAAATTTTTTTATCAATTTTCTAATAAGAAAGAGTAATAGCAATTTGACTTTAATAAGTCAAAATAGCAATTTTGACTTATTTAAATTACAATTTAGAAAAATGCAAATATAACAAATTAAACGTGGCATACTCCAACACAAATTATACTCCAAATTTTATAATCATATAAGCGATATTTTACGAGATTATAAAGATAAAATCTCTCTCTCTCTAATATTGATGAAGCATCAATTATAAGTGGAAACTTCATAAATATCATCAAACTTAGTGTAAAATTACATGATTCACTCAATTATATCAAGAAGTTAAAAAAATATTTGAGCGCAAAATGCAATGTGCAATTTATATGTAGCTATTGATTAAAACAAGATTTTTTAAAATTTAAACTTACATGAACCATAATAAGTATTAGTGAATTTACATTAAATACTTCATTGCGTTTATGTGCGTACACCTTCTCTATTATGGCAAACGATGGTGATCCGTGAAAGGTGGACACTCGATTCAATCCGCTCTCCAGTAAGGTTACTTAACAAGTTAAAAGTTGCTCAATCGACATTTCTAATCGAGCCTCTCCACTTGCACGGTCCTTCGATGCTACCGAGTTTATTATACCAAGTGTTACGCTTTACTTTATCCGTAAGTGAAATGTTTCATTGAAGTGCACAAACACAGTTTACAACGTAAAGAATCACTAACAAGAAAATGTAATTAGCGAGTATATTCTGATTAAAATGATTTGAATTAACGTTTTTTTAAATCTAAATGAAATTAAGATTGTTTTATTGTATTTTTTTATATTTATTACATTATATTATATAAAAGATTTATCTTATTACTATATTAATATAATTTATCATTTTACATACTTATTTGGAAATAGTTTCAAAAATAATTTTCTGTAAAAATAAACAAGCAAATATTTTGTGTCCGATAAATGTTTAAATGTACGACAATGTTTTTTCTTAATTACTTGCCTCATCTGAACATAATTTTTGCTTGATCAATTGTACGTGCAATTTTTTTAGTATTTTTAAAACGCAATTGCTTTTTATGCTAGTGTAAAATTGAAACGTGAAATGATGTGAATTGCTACGGCTTGAGGACGAGTCTTTTGGGACTAATGGAAGCTGCGGTTCGTAACGACCGTATAAACGCTAGCGGTATAATGTTAATAGCCATATGCGATATCGCGTGTCTTAAGTTCCCGTTTGATTGGTCCACTTTTTGAGATCTCGATGCATTGCCGAGATACACATGCCGAGATACGCTCTCGGCGAGAAACATTCAGGGCAACGGAACGCATTCCGTTCTGCTATTATTTTCCTTTTTACCGACTTCTGCCGTTACATTGCAATTTAAATGGCACGGAAGCGAAATTGCTCCACTCATAAGGGAAACATAAGCTATTAACACCGTTAATGTACTATACGTGATAATTATAAAACGCAATTTATAATTTTTGTAGCTTCTCTACAATCATATCGATGATATACATGTATATAATACCTAAAATTTTCATGCAACGCCAAAGAGTCTGAAATGATTCCCGGACTAGCTTTAAAAAAAATAATTACGAATTTCTTCTCGCGCGCGCGGGGGCGTTCTTCTTTCTAATGTTAAAAATTGCAAACGAAGTAAACCTGCTATCTTTCCCTCCCCACTTTTGCCCTGTCTTTGTCATCGGTATAATAGAATGTCGCTGAAAGCCGCGAAAAGAAGACGCAGTTTTATGGCGTGCTGTATTGCGACGATGTGCTTGAATGAAATTTTCATGCAGCATAAAGAGCGCAAGAGGGGCCTTCTATTATGTGAAGGCTCTTCTTTTTATCTGCCCTGTCGTGTTTTTCTCACGAGCTACCAAATGCGCGTATACCTTGAGTTTTGCTGGGAGCACACCGAGCTCACAGGGGGGGTGTATTATTCCTGGATTTTCAATGTGGCGCGCGATTCAGGATTCTCTGTATTTTGATATTTTCATCTTGTCGCGAACAGTCGTACATTTTCCTCGCGCGCACGTCTGTTTTGCGCGCATATATTTGCGGAGCGATATAGGCGAACGTACGACGCCGTATATGCCGCGCGCGAATAATGTCGAGGCTGGAGTTGAAACTGGAGGCCAGCTGTAGCAACGAGGCTATTATAAAGACAAGTAATAAAAACGTTTTAGTAATTCGATGTACCACAATAAGGCGCATCTGTCACCCTGTTAATACCGCATTACCAATTTGATAAGACTAAAATTAGATGTTCTGCTCTACATTTTGCTATAATATTCCACTTGAGAATAAAACTTGTCGGATGAATTTCATCGTGATACATTCATACAATTGACCTCATTTGAAAAACCAATATCATATATTTGATGCTTAATGAAAATTCAAGACAAAAATTAATCGATGTTTTATTTACAGAAATTCTACTTCAATTACATGTATTATTAATTTTTCTATGTTATATTAAAACAAATTCCATTAGTGTTCGTAAATTATTTAGCCTTATCTAAAATTCGGAGGAAACTGAAATTATAAAATGCTTTGATCGTGCGGACTGAATATGTCATGTGATTTTTTTAAAAGAAATTTGAGAAAATAGAACAAAATAGCGCACTGTGACAATGCCGCCCTGTCTGTTCGCACGACTCGCAGTAGAAACAGACGACATCGGTACGGCACGACGCGCGACGTGGCGAAGGGAACATACGGCGTAACATGCATTTGCGCCATCGCCGTCGGACAAATCAGTTGAAAAATCGTCACGAAAGTCACGGTGAATACACGCGCGCGTACACGCACACACACACACACACACACACGCGCGCGCGTGCATATGCAGGCAATATCTCCCGCGCATGTTTTCCATATAAAAATATCTCTCAGTCCCGAAGAGCACAGCGGTACTTGCGAATCGTAAACCCAGCCACGTTCTCATTCGAGCGCCTCGCAGCTATTCGCACAGACTTTTCCTCATGAATTAGTAAACAATTGCTGGAAACAGTTATACGACTGAATTTTTTAATCAGTTAATAATGTGTATGATTTGCTGCTATTCAATCTCGTTTTATATTATTTATAAATATATTTTATAACTTTTCCTTTATCACTCTAAATTTTAAACAAGCAAGTCGACTCCTTTCTCCTGGTGAAATATTAATATTCAGAATATTGTAATAAAGTTCTTGACATTTCATTTTAAATTCATATTTAAATGTATAGGTAATAATATAATATCCCAAAATAGATATTATACCGAGTAAGAAATTTTGCTACTTTGTTACGATTGATTTCTTCTTGTATAATTTAAAATCACTGCTTCTTTTAATTATGCAATCGCTTTCTGCACTTTTCGCATTTACGTGTTACTATAGCAAATGGAATTAATTTCAATTAGAATTTTAAATTACGCGGATGCTAATTGCTTCACGTTTCGGATGCGCACTAAATTAGGCCAGTAAATCATGCCAGTCTGCTAATGTATTGTAATCCGTCCTTGGAAGACGAAACACCGACTTGGTGGCTAGATGTATAGGCAGATAGGCCGTTAAGAACGACATGCTCGTAGATTATTATAGAGGAATCGGCGTACAGTTTCTCGTCAAAGTATATTGTGAAAGGGACGATCCGAAAAATATTTCATTATCTTAAAATCGGGAACTGGTCCATTCCATGGTCGCCGTATACTTGCTCTTCTGTCAGATGAGGTTAAACGCAAGTGAAAGGATGCTACAGGCCACTCAGGGCCGCAGCTGTCCTCCCGAGTTGATTATCGAATTCATTTAAGCCACCACTTTCGCAATGAGGTGACTTTTTGTTCCTTAACAATATAAATCTATAGAATAGTGATCTTGTTTTTTCTTGATACTCTCACATGTATGATAGCTGATTACAAGTAATGTTACTTTACTTTTGAGAGTTACGTAATATCATTAATTAATTTAATTAGAGAAAGTACGTTTTTACAATGTTCTTTATGCGTATATAGTATATGTGCAGATTTTTGCGAAAACTAAACTAATTATAGCTGTATATTATAATTTATATTTATGCAAAAAACCGTATTTTCACGTACAGACATAAAAGATAATAATTCATATATTCATGCGAAAATCTTTGACTAATATTGCTCTACATAATAAAAAAATTCCTGTAGAATTACAAATTGTACGTTCGCGGAAGAAAATGTACGTGGAAATATGCATCCAGAAATTGCGGTTTGTTTAAAGCGTGATTACCCAGTTGAGCTTAGCCCGAGCTCGGAAAATGTCCTCCTCGGAAGCAGCGAAAGCTCTATTCACGTTCGATTTCGCGCGCGGACTTATACAGAATATAAATTACGATGACTATCTCAACTGTGCGAAGAACATAAATCAGTCTCGACGCAACCAGTCGTCGACTCATTTAGAATTTCGCTAACAAATCCCATTGCAGCTGGAACCGTACCGATCCTGCTAAATAACTGCTCTAAGAAATTTAATATTAAAAATAAGGAGTTTCCCTAAAGAAGAAATGCAATAAAATTTTCCCTGAGATAAATTAATTCTATAACTTTGCCAAAGAATATGTAATCGAGGAGAATTGCGCGACTTCCTCAATATTCTGAAATATTTAATTAAAACTTTAATTTAACTTCGAAAGTGGCACGTAAGGGCTAATACATTTTCTTGTCTTAGTCATTTTAAGTAGTCGCTTCTGATTTGCGATACGTTTTCTTAATAGCAACAGAAACACGAATAAGTAGACAGGTAGTGCGCGAGCATCACACGGACACGTGACACAATTTACGTTCACGAGAGTGTCATCTCACATGCTTCCGTAGAAAGCAACATTTTATCATGTCCGCAATATAGCTTCATATAATAGAAATAGAGGTATACCACAAGTTATTTCTCCCAGATGTGTGGAATATTCTTGAAGAAAGTTAAATTCCCGTACATCACGATGGATAACGACGAGGATGAAAGTTCAAGGTAATCTAGATTTAAGCTACGATAGCGAGAAACATTTTGCGCGTGTAATGCTATATTATTAAAATCTGCATAATCCTAAATAATTCTTGAGCAGCAATCTTTTCAAATCCAGTCACGGTCATTATGATCATTAATTACACCGAATGAAAACAGAAAAACATACATTTACTTTCTTCATGACTCTTCTAAATTATTAATTAGATGTGACTTTATTAGATACAGTCCTGGTAAGACACATCGATGGATTACAATTAGGTCAAGTACGTGCATGTTCTTGACAAAAGTAACAAAAAGTCTATTATATTGCGCATTGTTTCGAACTAACTTGCACTCGCTTCTTGGTTTTCGATGACTGAAAACGTTAATGGCATAACGAACGTATAACTGCTGCAAGTACTAAACTATTCGTCGAGGCGCGAGACTTGTCACCCCGGCAAACGCTCCAAACTATTCGAACAATGTTTCGAACCGATTCAGCTCCAACCTACTGTGAGAGTGTGATACGCTGTGCGTTTCGTGGTTGTCCAAATACATCGTACACACCGGAATGAGAAACGGTAAATACGGGATTACTCATCAGCTATTGACAAACGGATACTGCCAAAGTATGCAGAATTATTATTTGCCGACGTGATTATTTAACATTATTAAACATTGTCAGCTAATTACGCAATAATAAATTTTAAACTTATAATATATCTGTTTGATTACAATAATTACTAGCTTTATTTAAAACAAATATATTGATGAAAAGGGATTTTATTAATTCCGAGGGATTTTGTTAACCAAGTTATATTATTAATTTCCGTTAATTTATTACGTAGATAATTGGCAATAACATTTTAACAGAGCAGAATAATAGTATTCTATTTTATACATATATGTTACACATTTTACCTTGAATTTTATCATCTTGTGTTCAGCTAGAATTCGAAAATTAAGGACACCAATCCGCGTCACGTTGAAACTATACACGATTCGTCTTTTGTCACGCTTGTAAAAGCCCTTTGAACTATTCCAACAATGTTGTAATCGTATTTGTATAGTGTTACGTAGCAGGGTTTCACTTAAAACTTAATTGTACGATCATGTGGACTTTTCATGTGTCTCAAACATGTTAATGCGATGTTCGCCCATTCAGCGTTTCACCTAAATCAAATGAAAATGAGCCAAAGAGCCACAGCGAGAAAGGCTGGTTCACTTTCATTCGACTGACCTTTATATAACATCAAGAAGACCTTATTATCGCATAAACGAAAATTATATCATGTCCGTATAAAACGATCTTACTAAATTCATTATCTCATACCATTATTCGATATCATATTGCGATTAACATACTACGAATTTAACGAATGCTTATCCTTCTTTACGTCATTAGAGAGCGTCTTCTATTATAATAACTTTAAGTAGCTTTAGAAACTAAATAATATTTCAATGGAGGGGCTCGAGCATTACGATCCATAATGATTGTCCGCACGTCGTTAAGGGAGACGATGATCGATACGACGACATTGTTTCGATTCGTTGCTGATACGGCAAGTTTTAGAGACGACCATCTCGCTTTCTCTCACGTGTTTCGGATCCCCACCAACTTTCGGCCTCTGCCAATTAGGTGGAATGCAATTAACGAAGTTACCATCTGATCCCTCTCCGACCTTCTACCCCAATACGTACTCAACCACGCGACGTAACTAATTGCAATTAACTCATTTGCCTTTTCACCGCGTTCGTCCGGTCATCGCGGTGATTAGATACAATCGATACATAAGGTTGTATTCGGTGTAAGTGAGGCAATCGATAGATGTATGAATCTTATAATGCCGCGGTCCGTCCTACACATCATTTTGAAAGGAATTAGTATCAGCTTTCCAGGTTGCATATTCAATGCAATTCGCACAATGTTGATATGACATTGTTATAAGAATGTGAAGATTTTTATTGGCTCTAGCCATTCATTATGCATTCATTACGTGCTGGAATAAAAGGATACTTTGGATGAATAGCTCGTGAATGAAAGCATCGATGAATATTCGTTATTGAGGAGGTGTGGACAATGGCCGAACGAGGCCATTGTAGGCGGAGAAAAATCGCGGCCGCCGCCACGTTATTAATGCCAGGAAAAGCTGCTCGCGGATTAGTCCAACTTCATAAATTGCGGCCGGGGTACAAACTGGCAGGGTTACAATGTCGATTGTTCCGGGTCACGTTTTTCGCGGACGAAACGCGCGCCACGTTTCCCCCGGCTAGAAATGAAAAAAAAAAACTCGAATTCGCGAAAGCTGATTTACGCGCGAAAGTCACCAGCACGTTCAAAGTCAGCGGGAAGTAGACTTCATCCCGCGATTCGTTTCTTGCACCTTTGACAAAAGATACCTCGGCGATGTAATCAGAACGGCGTCACATTACCGGATTCTCGAGCGCTCTTCTTGCGAGACTCCTCAATAAGACTCCTCCGTCTTAGCAAACAGCTCTTAAAATTTGATACCTGCTCGCATAAACCCGCTTTTGTACCGCTTTCCGCAGTCGATGTAAAGCCTCGCATATAAAAATTTCACAGTTATAATGTTGTCATCGAGAAAAGCGCTTGAACTATTTATTTGCATTATTATAAAGATGTTCTTTATTCATACTTTATTCATGTATTAATGTAAATTTTTTTAATGAAACATTACAACCCAATAAGTTTGCTCACTCACAATATAATAATATACGTATACCTATCTCTAATAGTAAATGTCATAAAAATATGGCAAGACATAATGTAAACTCTTTTGATGAAGCATCATTAATTTGTACAGCGAATATTCAAGTTAAATGAAGTTCGCGCTTTTCAGCGTATAATAAGTCAAAACGACTTGGAGAGCTGCGCTCGTCTTTAGAACTCTACAGGAGAGCAATGCTAAAGTGCAAATATTACCATGCAACGCTGTACATTATTAAAAGCAGGAATTTCTATTACATTCACGTTTATTACGATCTATTGCATTAGTCGTTGGAATTTTATAATTTGAATGTAAATGAAGAATGTATATTTTTTGATGCATTTAAATTTATTATTATGCTGACATAACGATCGATTGGCCGAATGCACCTCGACGAGCGATCCATCGTTAAGGGAGCACGTTGGGAGTAAATTTTTAATTAAAAAACCCCGTTCTATCTCTCCGTCACCGTGCGCGACGCGCAACTCACGGGGGAGGGAAGAGCTGCGATCAGTGGCGGTTCTAGCATAGCGAAAACAGCGAGTCACGGATGTAATTTGATTAAAGTTGGATCCGGCAGTTATCCGAGCGTCGAATGCGACCGCTCGCAACCGCGCCTGGGATCCGCCGGGCGTTCAATTAACAGAATTCCTGCCGAGCTCCACGGGCTGACACGTTCCCTGCGTCCCTATCTCCCTCCCTCACTCCCTCATCCCGTCGATGACATTCCCAAATCCGGAAAATTCCTCGAAAACGCCACCGATGCGAATTAATATTATAGCGAATATCACAGTAATAAAATGATTTAAAATTTCCGCATCTTCAATGTCAGACCGTCTCTGTTAACGCTTCATGCTTTGTCTTTTTATTTATTTCATTTTCTGTATTAAATATCTTCAAATATGCCAAGATTGTGCTCGTTACGCTTTATATATTTGAGTATAAAATAGGGAAGAAGAGATGCAGGAATATTTGGAATAATTTTAGTTTAAAGGAACTTTGGGTTATGCAACTACTACATCCGTGAACGACGAATGCGAAATGAAATGTCGCAGGGCGGGAACGCAGCTACTGTAATCAGATAATTAGATACAACAGTACGCTAAATTTATTTCGGAATATGTAACACACAAGGATGGTTAAATACGTCCGATTCGTTGAGTTGCCACATACCACGCGAGAATCTCACCATTTAATATTTGTCGTAAAATTAACCGCCGCGCTTAACCGCGATGTAATATTTAGCTTACAATTTGTTTCAATTTTGTAATTCAATTCGCAAAGTTCGAGTATCGTTTTTGTTGAAATATCAAACGACAACGGAACGCACAATTCCATTTCATCATATTATTATTTAAGGAATACAAAACGTTTTCAAATTGCGGAAAGAGAAAATATTCTTTGTTTTCGTTACTTTTTGAATGTGACATTTGCTTTTTCCCACGTTTTTATTTATTTATTTTGTATAAAATTTATGCAGTTATTCTTTTAATTGCAACATCAGCGTAATGCAAGAGACTAAATCTAAACATTTCTGAGCGCGCATTCTATTTATGTAAATCTAAGTATAATTAATTATACTCTAAATTTTTATACCGTGAACACTTGCAACGCATGATTACCACAAAATAAAAAGTATACAACTTGTGCATGTTTCATTTAGTAACACACAAATCTTTACCGAAAACTGTGCCTGACTTTACTCTTAGGAATTTAAGTTTATCTGAAAATTTTATTTAAAGATTAATATTTGTGCAATAAAAAGCATGTTATCCTTTTTTACTCGAAGTTTCATTTTCCATTTCATTGATCATCTTTCATATTTTTAGAGTTGAAACTAAAATAATTTTTAAATGTATAATTATTTTAAACTTTTATATCATATATCCGTTTATTCTTTTTTTATATTTTTCCTTCTTCGATATTCCTTCCTCTTCAAAAGTAATCCGCTTCGCGCCACTAATCTGACAGCAAAATAAATCGATAGCGAGAGATTGCTCTAAATCCAGATGCGTTTTCTGTGTCTACTGTGCTTCCTACCCTTTTCGAAATTCGCGTGTTATAGATTTCGTGGCAAGAGTGGAGTGCATTAATATTAATAGCAAAATATTTTCACAACAGGTCTGGGGCATTTTTGATAAATGTACGTACCTAGAAAACTGGTCTCACTTTATCTTTTGCCTTGGACATTGATGGATTGTTATGGTTCACCGATGCATCTCCGAAATGTTCCACGATGTTCGTCAGGTACATCGCAATCGTATGTTATCGATACGTGTTCGTTTTGAGCGAAAAACTTGAATTGTTGTAGAAACGCAAATTTGGTGGTAAATTGATTAAATTAGATACATATCACCAGTGACATATCCGAAAAATAAAATAAGAACATAATCGTGAAAAGTAAATATCTGTCTAATTATATCCGTATCGGTAATTAATATTAAAAATTAAATTAATTAAATATCGAAATAAAATTTACAATGTTAATTGTTTGCATTTATTGTATTGTATTAAAAGGCTAATTTTTCGCAAGATATAATTTTGTGTTCGTATTTTGAGGTGAACAATAAGAAAGAGCCACTTCAATGATCTTCAGATAAGTGTCTGGATGAAGGTAACAACCGACAGACAGGTTTATTGTTCCGGATTTCATGAAGTTTGCACTTCGGTCAGCTTTGAAAGAGTCGCCACGCGGACGTTAATAAAGGCGAGTGTCGGCTAGTGTTTTAACGAAGTTACTCTTCCTGTGAAACATTCCCGCGGGCCACCCTCGCACGCTGTGGCTTTTGCATCGTCGTCCTTCGTCTCTTGCCCGCCCGGCCTTTATCCCGTTAACATAGCCCGCTCTTTTTGCCTTTCGTCCTCTTTCGTGCATTTCGCTGGCGTCCACTGCCCGGGACACACACAATGGCCGCATTCACGCCGCTCCGTTGCCGTTAAACCACCATCGCTGATTCCGGCCCAGGCAAAAAGGCACGTCGGTGGCATTACTTTTGGCAATCGTCGAAATTACTCACCGTGAAAGTATGAACGATGGAAATTTATTCAATTGATTGCGCTCGGTTATAATCTGAATTCAAAACTATTAGATAACTCGCCTTTAAACAATGCCACCATCGCATAATCAACTTTTAAAATATTCCGATTTTTTTAAACAAATTTGTATTCATTTGAGAATGTGACAGTATTCGCATCCTCGTGATATATTTGCGAAATAAGAATGATACATAAGTTTAAGTTTTAAAACTTGTGAGAAGTAATAATACCCGCCCGTCAAGGATTAATAATCCCAGACTTGTGACAATTTATCATCTTAGTTCGACGTTGTTGGAGTCACAGAATATATTTTCCGGTGATCATTAATATTCCGTTCTGCCTATTGCATTTGTAGAGAGCAAATACGATTCGGTGAGTCGTTTGTAGAAACTTTCGTTGAGTACCTCGTCGATATTATATGATCATTAATCTTATTTAAATACAGACGCAAGAGTAAACATGAATGTAAGTTAGATGATTGGAATGCATGCAATTTTATGCAGAGATTGAAAATGATTTGCTTTTGAACTGCTTTTAAATATAATCCGACTTTCACAAAATCGATTTAATCACAGCGTGCAACTACCATACATGGCGATAATGTGGCTCTGGTATATTTCATCGAGTGGTGAGGCAACAGTCGGTTTTGACGAATGGTTGCGTCTCGCGCCAATCGCGGTCGCATCATCTTTGACAAATTATAACGTCTTTCACCGCCTGCGGTCGTGGTCAGTTTTGACAGGCAGTAACGTCTCGGGTCGACCTGCGGTTACCAGCCAATTTTTACAGCTGTCCACCATAGTCTGCGGTAGCAGTCGGTTTCAGCAGTCCACTCTCGCTCACTCTATGCGGTTACAGCTTGTTTTAATAGTTTTTCGTTACTCGTCACTGTGCGTTCAACATCGTCAAATAGTAGTGTTAACGGTTAAGCTACTCACTGTCCGTGGTTGCAATGCGGGTTAATTCTCATCGGCTTTACGCGAAAAAGTTTTTTTCAAAACCATTTTTTTCTATCGGTCTCGCATTTGTTAGATATATTTGAAGAAAGTCGAATAAATGTAAATTGTATTTTAAAAAATTATGTTTTCTTTTTAAATGTTTTGTCTCATTTTCAAATCAAATATCGAATGTTATTTGACTGACGTATATTAATGTTAATTGTAGTTTATCTGTATTTGGATTTTCAATCTGACAGTTGAGAATTGCTCCTAGCATACCGATTATGTTCATCGTCAATATTGACGGATAGCGCTTTAATGATTTCCAATTTTCGAAGGTAAAGGTTTGCCTCATTGACAATCATCGCTATCAATTTCGGAGATAGGAAAGCGTGTCATCAATGCGATATGTAACTGTACCTGCCGTTCTTGATGGACATTATCATCGATTCGGAATTACATACGATTATTCCAATTTCACTCGCCAATTGAACGCATCCTATCCACTTGGACGCGATATTAGCGAGTTTCTATGTTTCATAAATTTTTATTTTTTGCAAATATTCTCTTTGTACTGATTTTATAGAATTCGATTCGACGATGTTTTGTTTGGGAAATTTTTGTAGTTTAAATGCTTGTAACATAATCCAATCAAAAGCAGTACGTGCTCGTTAACAAGGGATGGGCAAAGAGCCATGACTAATTAGGCTTGCAATCGCTTTGATATTGTTTGATATTGCCTTTGATGAAGCAACGTGACTGCATTACCATGACGTTGCAATAAATACATTCTATGAGATTTCCGCTTATTAGTACAGATTTCGATAGTACACATTATCGTGCTCGTTAAGTGTCCTGAATTGTGAAATTAGTAGAACTACACGAATTAGAGGAACGTCTTCTGAAACCAACTTTCTGCACATGACTGCAAATTATTTCATCAGAATTAATACATTATTAGTAAAAATTACAAAAACTTGATATTTAGATATAAAAAATATTTTATTTGTTGCGTACTATGCATTATTTATTTTGATGTTATTATATCCTGTATTTTTTATTTGATATATTTTTCTTAACATGTTACATGCGCCGCACATCTGTATACTTTTCGTACGTAATAATATTTTTGCTATCATTCGCGAGAAATGCCATTCATATTAAAACCGGATCGGCAAGTGACTTCACCTTCGACTTTTGCTCCGCAAATCTTTAAGGCGCCGAGTGTAAATTTCCGTATGTTGGACTACGCACACATGTTTGCAAGAGCCACTTGACGATGTCAATAGCACATAAGCAGATAAGTCGTTTACACTGCAAACACCCGCGTCCGTCGCGTAGCGACGTGTACCGTGCTGGGTGTCGTGTAGATACGATGTGACAGTTTGACGAAGCAGCCCGGATCATTTTGAGTGATTGAACGCAAAGAGACATGGAATCTCTCTTATCCCGACGTGCATATATATATGCGCGCATACGAGCGTCTATATGGTAATGCGACGATGCATAGCGATTGCGTAAGTGGTATCGAAGCATGCAATGACGTCCCAGCGGAGTAAGAACCGACATGCGAGAGGATATCCATATGATTATTGACAGTTGTCTGACTAAATAATCAGCTACAAGTGCTATGAAGCGCCTTGACGATGATGAATAATTGCGTACAATGAAGTAGAAACTACTGGCTCTTCTCAGAAGGCGAAGGAGAGAAAGGATATGTGCGTGTAAACGTTTTTTATATTCAATTGTGTGCCGTGCACTTTAGCGGTATTTACTTTAAAAACAATAACGCTTGTCATTTATAGTGCCTACAATCGTGTCATTATCAAAGCGGTAAACTCGTTCGGTGGAGGGCCTCGTCGAGCCGCAACAACGTGTCGAGTATGAGCCAAAAATCCCGATCTTCCGGCTTTTCAAAACACGAGAGTAAAAAATAACAAAAGTGAAATGGGGAGATGGACTGCAATCGGTTTTCTGGGCCAATGTGTCCATTGAAATTCCGTGATGTCTGCGCCGAAGTCGGTCGATTGTCCCCTACATTCGCTAACTCGTCCCAATACAACCCCTCTATTTCAACCGCACGTTCGTGCCCTCTCGCAAGGGAGAACACGCGTATCCGCGGGAACTTTCATCCCCCGCCGCCGTTTTTTCTACCCTCTCGCGCTTCGACTGGCTGCGTGCATCCCGCGGATTATCCGGATATTGCAGCTTTTGCACAGGGCCATTCTGACGAATAAAAGGCACGTTATCACGTCCGGCACCCCAATCTCTTCCCTTCCACAGAATTTTTTGGTTTCTGTTGCTCGTCCAATTCCGCCCTTGCGTTGAAAAATGCTCCTCGTGTGGTGGCTTTTTGATATCAAAATTTATAATTGTTTTATATTCGAAAAATTACAAATTATCACATGCATTAAATAGACATATATATTTATTACATTAAAAGAGAAAAAGTAACTTAAATTTAAAAAATTTTAATTGACATTAATTTTGAGAATAAATTTTATAATTTCTTTATAATTGGATAAAAAATGATAAAATAATAAAATATAATGTTTCAAGAGAAAAGAAGCGTATATTAAAGGAGTCGAGTAATTAAATTGATAATTTAATCTTATTATTCGAAGAGATAAGTAGAAAAAGTAAGTTTAATCAAATGGAGTCAGGAGAAATATGATATATTAACGTTTGCACATTAAAATACAATTTACAATACAAAATAGCTGTATGAATATGTGTCTAAAAATATATATATATATAATTCATGTCAATAACGAAGAAAATAAATTGTAATAAAAAGTTTTACATAGAGACAAAGTTCTAAATTCTCAAATAATTTATTCATATTCTTTTTGATATTTCCTACTTTAATTTTCGAAAATAGTGATTTACACAGAATCTGCAAGTAGAAAGTAATGTATTACTGTGCGCGTTGTATCGGACTGTTAACCAGTTAAGTTTCCCCAAAACTCAGCGATTCCCATTTTCACCATTGCGGCCGCTAAATGACAAAGCTGTTCGCATCCCCGATTCGATTCTACTGGCGATCGTTAGCGCGCCATTTGCCGCGCCCGTTTGGAAAAAGGTGCTCATTGACCGTGAAAAATTTCGACTCGTTTGCTACCGCTATTCTGCAACGGTGCCCCACGAGAATCGTGCTATTCGACGATGCGCGTCGATCTATAACCCGAACGTGGGGATAAATCGATCACAAGGGAGAGGATGCTGGTACAACCCCCACTTTGCGTTATTAAATTATATTCCGATCCATTTAGATCAAATTTAGTGATCTAGAATATGTTCCGCGAATCTTATACACTGTTGTTTGATGAATTTCACTCTGCTTTTCCAACCATGAATATTACACCAATATTTAGACTGCCCCAATATGTACTAGCTATGTTAGATTAATACTTATTACTTAGTACTAGAGTACTGGTTTCATCAAGATATATTTACATCTATCTACACTTTTATAGATATATTAATTAAACTTGAAATTAATAGATTTGCTTAAACAAGTACTTAAACAAGCGACCATATCTTGCACAAGAACATCGCGGCTTTCAACGAAGTGAGACGTATTACAGCTCTGGCACGTAATAAAATTTTCCTCGAGATCCACCACCAGTCTCGTTAATCCTCAGGACGACCTCTTCGCCTTCCGCATGATTCGTGGCTGAAATTTAAAAAGACGAACGTTCCGAAATTTTTCGAATTCTCCAAACTGGAGAGACTTACGGTAATCACGTTCCTCCGATATTGCAAATATTTTATAAGAAAATTAATTACGCACACACAAATTGAATGCCTGGAAAAAATTCTTTTCGCTTACGGTAGGAAACTGCCATTATTCCTTGTAAATATCGATCGGACGTCCTCTACGAAATAAGAGTCTCTACTTAATTCCCCTGCGACGAAAGATTTCTGAAATATATGAAGTTTCATAATTTGTAGAATAATTTATTATCTTAATTTTAAAAAATTCTCTTGTTCCGCTTTAGTTATAAATTTAGTTTACCTCAATAAAAAGGAACCCACAATACAGTATTTTTATAGTGTTGCCCGCACACGGAATAAAATTCCGTGCATAAAATTTACCCTTAAAGGACCAATAATCGTGTATGTGTCTGCGCATGTGTGTGCGCGAATGTGCATGCTACTGCATTTCTGCAATTGTAGTTCCGCGTACCGTATGGCGTTGTTTTTATAGCGCGACTACCATGCATGATTAAACTCCACCGCAAGTATGCACCTGTGTGCCTGAAATTTTACCGTCTAGGTATGTATTCCTCTAATCACGTATTATGCTACCCGCATTAATTGTACGTCCAAACTATACACAAAATTATGCGATCGTAGATCGCGCACGTTTAATTATTAATCGCATATCAAAAATCGATTATTGATACCCATGCGCAAATACGCGATAATCTATGTGGCTGGCGATGTGAGCATACAGCGAATCACAAATTACGTAAACTGTAGAAGAGGGCATTATACCGCATAATGTTGATCGTTTTGACATTACATATGAATAAATATGTGTACATTGAATAAATGATCGAGTATAGTTCAAGAATCTTTTTCTCGCTGTTATGCACATAGAAGGAAAAACATTGCGGTTTGGTTACATGCAGTGCATAACTTGCATTGCAACTTGGCGCAATAAGGATATTACAATAAAAACGAAAGGGGCCGATATTGCCCCTTTTGAGAGAAACCACTCGAAGCGCGCAATTCTCTTTTTAGAATTCATCCGTTCATTTCTTTTTGTGTCCGCTACTTTCTACACTTTTGCAAAACTTTGCACAGTTCCGCCACAGCTGCGGAAAAAGTTACCGGTTTACCCTCTACGGGATAAATTTTTCGCGGGATCTTTTACGTGAACGGCAGCCGACTTATCGCCGTGAAATTTGTGACATGAACGTATGCGTATGTAAGCGTATTACAGATCTCCGACGAGGGAGTTACGCGCCCTAACAGTGCGCGTGTCATTTCCGACAATAAACGCCCCCAAGTACACCCCTGACTCCGTGCGACGGCGGAGATTAAAGAGGTGGCTTTATATCCGCGTTGCAACGACCTCGTGGAGGGATGCACCAACCGCAAGAAGTGAGGACACCGCGTTTTTCCATGCACTTTGAGTCTGTAAGCCGTGCGCATTCCAACAATTATCCGTAGGATGGTAACTAAGAGAGCAAATTAACTCAAGCTAAATCTCGCAATCCCCTAAAAAAATTTTTCATGCTAGATTGTGCTCCTAATTCGCGTTACTGAATTCGTATTGTGTGAATAGTGCTAATAAAATATTCATCATTCGAGCTTTTCATATACTTTATTAATATACACTTTCCAAGGTTTGTTGATAAACCATTTTTCTCAATATTTAAAATAATCCGACAGAGAATTATTTGTTAGTTTTATATGTTTCAACATCAACGATATTTTGAATTTTATCTACGTGAATACTTTAAATGCAATTTAAAATAGAAAGAATTAGAATGTCCTATTAAAACGAAATCCTTACCGTTGGCAAAGATTACGAAACATCTAGGAAGATATCTTTTCTGAAGTTTTAATTCCAAGGGAGATGCTCGCTGCCGTCTCCGTTGATTGCGCTGCAGATAAACCGAATCCTTGCAGTCAAATAAAAAGTAGCAGTAGGCGACGTCTCTATATCTCAACTTTGCTCTTGCTTTTGTTCGATTCTAACAACATTATATTATTTTTATAAAATTTTTAATTTTCTGAATTATTTATAAAATTAAATGTTTATAAAATTATAATCTGATATTTTTTTATATTTACAATATTAAATGGGTTTTTATAATAAATTCATAATATTTTTATAATAAATTCATAATTAGAATATAATTGTAAATTTTTAAAAATATGTCATAAGAAATATACAATAAATTCGGATTTTTATTAAAATTTAACTCTAATTATTAAAATGGAATATATTAAAATTCTCGAATAAAGTTATTTTCTTAATTTGATAAAGAAAAGAAAATATTAATGTTTATAAAAAATCATATCAATCGTAGGAGCACAGCCAAGAAATTTTCCATCATTTTACCTTCTACTCTGCAAGAAAAACTTCGACGTTCGTGACGAAGTTTCTTTTAGCATGCTTACTAAGTGGAAGTTCTCTCTTGCCCAAGTTTGCCACCCGCAAGGCACTCTAAGCTCAGTTTGACTTCACTCGAGTAGCTGGCAATTTAAGATCAAACAGTGTCGACCATTTATAGACAACATATGTCCTTTTACAATATCTTAGTAAAAATGATAAAAAATAAATATTTATCATGAATTTTTTAACAAAATTAAAATTGATTAATATATTGTTTTAGAAGGGTATAATTTAACTAACATTTAGACGGAAGTAACTTTTCATCTGTATTCTGCCATTTTCACACACACAATAAGATGGTTCTCTCTACACGAAACATTTTATAACTTTAAAATACTGATTTAATCATCTTAAATAAAGATAACAATATTTCGAATCCTTAACTTTCAACAAAATATTGTTCTATGAAATTGATCGCGTTTAAACTTTGTCTCAAGTCGTCACGACGCGTCTCGAATCTGAAAGAAGGCGAATCACGATGTAGAGAAAAATGAGCATGAAAAAATGGGAATTCTGAGATCGGAGACGAATAGGATCTTGCAGAAGTTCTCTGTTGGATGGTAAAATCGAGAAGAGACAGATGTTACGATATTTTATTTGTGGCATTTGTATGGTCTATGCGCTTGAAAACAATGTTGAAGTTGAAAATACTCGTCAAACTATATTTTCTGACTGAAAGTGGTTGCTCGAGACACTAGGTACATTTAGTTGGAGACCTTTCTATTTTCTTTATTCATTGAAAAAGTGCGTGAATTCGCGATGGAGCATCGTGAGGTCTCAGCGGCAAGTAAATACATTATCGGAGTCTAGGAGACACGATCAAAGGGGGTCTCCCGAATGTTCGTCGCTCGTAAAATGAGAAGACATTTCTCACGACTGACATCGTATTTCTTTTCGAAACGGCCGTTTCCACGGAAACTGAACTATTACGTGAGAATAGCCTGGAATCTTCTGTGGGAACGATTAAATTAACTGAGCGAAGAAAATGAGCGTAAGAGTGACGGCAACGCTTGCGTATAGCAATCTAGAAACATCGAGAGAGCATATCCTCGAAATTTCAGAGCATAATGATTTTATGTGAAACAATACGATAATGAACACTGTTTGTATTCTGAAGCTCAAACATACCGCGAATATTATCTCATTATTTAGAAAGATAATTTTGCACAAAACATGCAAACTATTCTTGTTATTATACATTATAGCAATAATTCTAGATTGTGATTTCTCATTTCTCAACGTTTAATTTTATCAACAAAATTTCCTCATATGTGAAATTGTTTTAACTGACACACATATAATAATATGCAGATGAAAATTTGCTCAGAGAATACACCGGACTTTCCGCCAAGTTGACCACATATTTAATATTATTTTTGCTGTCTGCAACAGCTTTAATTTACGTAATTAACACGCAAAAGTTACACTTTTGAATCCAGCTTGGCGTAAATTAAATAGATTTATGACAAAAAGGGGGAAATGTCTGTGTTATATTTATTATATTACGTGAGGAATGATTCTCGCGCTTTTGTGCGAGCTTGATTTCTACGTTTTTCAGAGCAGAACATCAATCTTGCAAACAGTGCACTACCGAACTACATTGCATCGTTGCAGTTTACGCGACCAATAGCGGAAACGTAAGGCGGACATCGTGACGATGATACACATCGTGAAAGAGAAAACGCGACGCCGTTCACTCCGTGAAGAAATCGTGAAAAGATGGTCGCGCGTGCTTCGGTACTTTCTTGGCATCTTTCTCGCGAGGTGGATATGGATTTAAAAATACTGGGAGTGCATTTAACTCTCCATTCCATCCAAAGCCTTATGTAGCACACCGTCCTCTCTCCTCTTCTCTTTTCTGCTAATTTTCTGTCTCTTGGAGCTGCTCAAAGCCAAATTAATTCGACATCGATAGTTCGTAAAAATCTCACTGTTAAGACTTCAAAGGTACCTTCATCTGTCATTTTCAAACTACCACGAATCACAAATATAGAAAGGACACAAAGATTTCCTATTGATTGCTCTAGGCGGATATTATTTTTACCTTTTTTCCCCCATTTTTTTCTTATCCCTCGTGACAAGCTTTGCACTTTGATGTGGATTACCAGAGAAGGGCATAGCGAGATTTCAGATTTTTTAATTAAAATCCAAGAGGATTATCATAGTAGCTTAAATATCGTTGATATAACGATGATTAGGAAATTATTGATTGATATGAATGAAAATTGATATTGAATGAATATGTACTTATATGTGATATATTTAAATAAATTACATTCAGCTGGCTACAAATGAAAAATATTTTATTGTAGATAATACTTGTAATACTCATTTTATTATCTATTTTATAGAGTCATAATGTTAAGAACTATCCTATCGTGAAATGTGAAAGCAACCCTTTTTAATATTCTTGAAGTAATTATTTCGCAGTAGCGCATGAAAAATCAAGCGACGTGTATTCGTGGGTTTATTAAACCCTTCAGGGGTTTACGCATATACCGCGCGTTGCCATAAATTCCAGCTTTGTATCTGTATCATATCCGTCCCACCGTATCATTTCCTTGTTTGTTTCTCCACTTTAACTTAATTTCTATTTATCAATTTATAAATATATTAGGTATATTGTTTCTGTTAATAGAAAATTTGTGATATTAATATGGGCTTGAGATTGAATTTGAAAAGACTAAATTGATTGAAGAATTATTGTACCTATATAAATTAGTGTACTTATTTTTAATTGTATTTATTTATGTCCATATGTTATTGCGTTGCAATTAATTTTATAAAGAACAATTTTTTTTAAATATAAATACATAAAACAGTGAAACTAGTAATATTAATATATTTGTATGATAAAACGAGAACTTAAAATTAGTTGTCATTCAAAATGCTTTATAAATTCTACGCGTGCAATTCGAAAATATATTTCTAGAATTGATAGGTAATAAAACACGTAGCAAACGGCGTAGTAAGCTGCAAGTTGTACAAACTTGATTTCACGACAACTTTTACAGCGCAGTCACTTGTCATGTCGAGCAAAACTGTTAAATCGAACATGGTACGTGACTATGTTAGACGTTATACTATTTCAACAGTAACAATCGACATTTCTCTAGCATGTCTCTATACGCTTGGTATAAAAAAAGAAGCACGTATCGATGTACTTTAGCAAGAAATAAAATTTTATAAAAATGTTTAACAATAATAATCGCGAGTAACTTATTGGGAGAGCAATGTATCGTTGTATTAAACATTTTTACATTATTAAATGGCAATAAACATATTGCGTTTTTTAAAGTTAAAACGCGCATATAATTTTTTTTTTCACAAAAATATTTTAGAACAATTTCCTAATACAAACTATTTCTTCTGTTTCAGGTAAGACATGTCATCAAGGAGACTTATAATTAGCCATCGCGATCATCGCCTATCTTAAGTAGGTAATTAAAAGATTTCAATAGCGATGAGGCGGACAAAAGCGAATTCCGTTTCTCTCATCGGTCCGCAGATAAGACGCGCGCCCTCGAAAACTTTCGATCTGTAATTGCCATCCCTAATGTAATCAGCCATTCTACGTTCAATCGACCATTAAAGCCTATCTCGTGACGATGGATGAAGGGTCTCGTCGTTCGGGTTTCGAGAAATCGCTGAGAGACGCGACGTCATCGAAATTTCATAACTCTCTCCCTCCCCCGCATTGTCTGTTCTACCTCCTCGCTTCCTCGTGCCTTAGTCTCGCGATTCGAAGTTAATTAAGCCCGAGAATGGCAAAAAGAAGATCGTAGGATAGAACTCTCGTCGGCAGTCGGGGCGATAATCTAAGACGAGTCCCTTGTTTCATTCTCCGAAGTCCAAACTACGCCAAGAATAATTAATAATGCCACCCTCTTCCTTCTCCAAGTTCGTCTTTGACCGTGCGGAATTTCATCTCTCTTTTCATCTTTTCTATCTCCATCCCACGGGATCAACTTTTTCAGCGTTTTACATGAAAAATTCTTCAAATTTTTTTGTTGGCAGTATAGCGCGCGGCACGCGACTTCAATTCCAAGTATATACCTAATTGATTAAGCAGCATCTGCTTAATAGCTGATAGAGATGAAGCGAAAATAAGAAGGGAAAGGTTAATCAATTATTCCGATTAGCTGAAACAAATAATATTAGAATAAAGATGTTAAAATTAACATAATTCACAAAAGTAGTTGATAAAATTATTGATAAAATTAACCTATAGAAAGTTAATAAAATTAGTACATATGTGAAAAAGTAGTCGCAGAGACCCGTACGTTGAGACGTAATAAAAATATTTGAAAATAAACATGTTATTGACAGAATTATTATAGACGAGGGGAGAAAAAGTTAGAGAAAACGCGAAAAACTTTCTGAAGAGCAAATGTTGCTGCCGGCGTGGAGGCAAATATTGGGACGTGATTTACGGATACAAATATTGGCGCTCGTTAGAGCTTGGGAAACGGATTGTCGAATTCGCAGGAAGCGGGAGTTCCGAAGAAACGAGTGTTTTCTATTTTCTTTTTACCATCCCTCTTGCCTTTGCCACCTCCCCGCCACCTCCGATCGCGTTCCGCGTGGTTTCCGACCGTAAGTCAAACTCGCATTTTATTCGTCGAACGGACTGATCTACATGTTTGCGCGTCGCGCAGAAAGTCTTTTTACGGGATTTCTCTGAGAAAAAAGTAGTATACGACGAAAAAGCTCGCACAGATGGTGATTGAATTCGCATCCGTGCTGCAGCATAGTGCACACTTCCGCCATGGTAATATCCACAGAAAGAAGATGTAGATATTGATGAAGGAATTGGAGTTGCTAACAATAAGGGGATTACATGTTTTTTGTACGTATTAAACGAGTACATTGAAGCAGCATGAGGGGATAAAATGATTTGTTTGAAATAATTTTATGAGCGCGTCAGGATTGAAATTAATTAACGTCGCGAGAATTTTTATATTTCGTTTGTGCGAAATTAATATGTCGCGAACGACACGAACATTGGTGAACGTTAATAAAAATAAAATACTACAAAACATCACATCTTGCAGAGTATTCAAATCAATTTGCGATGAGATTGTATAATTTCCACGCGTTTCCATATAGTGCGCCGCAATGCATTTCCGTAGCGAGAACGCACGTATTTCGCTTGCAAAACCGCGCGCATCTAAATCACGGTAAGCCTTGTTTATGCTGCAAATTATGTCATTACTTAACGGAGGCGCCAGTATCCGCGCGGCGGCCACTGCCGCGTTGGCGATATTAATGATTAATTGAACACTTTCTGCCGGGCTACCGTTAACAACCGCAGGCTTCGTAAGTCTCGTTTCAAAAGCAACTTTTACTTATCTTTTGCGTTACGCGCGTAATTTCTCGCGAGATTTCCTCCCGGCAGATAATGCCACCGGAAATATTCTTTAAATATTGTAGCGATTTTTTTTAATATTCGCAACTTGCAATCCTGTTCCCACTTTCCTCGCGCATGAAAATAATAATTAAAATATTGCATTTACTTGCATTTACTTGCTACGAAGAGTTCAAGTATACTGTTTATTCGTCTAATTTTTTAATTACGCATAGCAAAATGAGAAACAAAATTTAAAACGTAATAATGTAAGCCATACGTAACGCGATAAAAATTTGATGAATTATTTATAAAACGTAATGCAAATCAATGTGTATGACAGTATTTCAGCTTCCTAACTAGATATTCATTGAAATTCATAAAACACCTCTGTTCATAAAATATTGCTGATATTTGAAATTCTGCTTGATTATTTAATTAAAAAGCCCCCCCACTAAATATTCAATAAATTTTCCGTATCGATAATGAATAATTGCGGATGTTGCGAAATGTACAGTTCATTGAATTTAGCGAAAAACGATTTAATTCGATGATTAAATGAAATATTATTTAATAACATCCGTTTTTTTAGTAAAATCGATATTTCGATAAAATATCTGTAAATTCTCTAGTAGTGTTGCGCGCGAATGCATACGCGCTTCACAATTACAGTATCCCGTGTTATACGCTTCGCTAGACGAGGTTTCTAGACAGACTGCAAGGCATAATGGAACTTCCTGACGTTTAGACGGCGCAACGTGCCCATCCTTTGTTCCAGACGTAAGAGAATGTCATCCCTTATTGCGACCACCCTTCGGCATTGGCCGACTCTCAGGGGGTAAAGGCCAGAGGATGGCGAGCAACGGTCCGTTCGATTGAACGACCACCTCTCGACCTCTGCCAACACGTCGACCAACACTGGAATGCGAGAATTTATTCCAGGACATTCCGTGGGGTGGTAGCTGGACGTTTTCTATCCTCTGAATCCACCGCGCGCCACCCCCATCGTCGATCGGAATATTTCCTTCCTTTTGCTCCTCGACATACGCGATTTTGCCTTTAAACTTCTCTTCGCTAGGAGTCAAAATCACTTTTGTGTCGTAGGCGTACCCAGGAATTCCCTCGCCGGTATGTGTGTAAAACGCTTTATGTGATAGTATGCGTAAAATGCTGAATTTTTCACACATTTGGTCGCTATAGCGACAATGTTAACCATGTGCAGAATATTTGCGATCTTTTCTCAATAAAAATTATTTAGGCATAGCCTGTGATCTTGTTGAAATGAAGATAATATATTTCCATTTCATATATTTATCATTTCCAATTAATTAGAAGAAAAATTATATAATACAAAATTTATCATTTTTTAAATAAATAATAAAACTGAATAAAACGAGAGATTTCTTAAAATAGTTTTAATCAATTTTTATTTATTTATTTAATTATTTGATGAAAAAATATTAATTCCATAATAAAATGTTAATGTTATTCAGATAATAATTTCAATAATATATTAAAATCCGTGATAATTCAATTTTCACACGTAACTATATATATATAAACTGTTCTAAAATGATCGAATTCAAAACACGGGGATTATACGTAATATTCGATGCAAAGCACGTAGTCGTCAGGGTATTTGTCGTTTACAATTTCGTCTTGTAGCGTAGGTTGATCCATCGTAAATTAAACAGAGCTTTTACGCCATGAATAATTTACAACAGCGTTTAAACGACTGATTTTGAGCCGCATTGTCCGACGGACGAACTATAAATGTCGCTCGCTCACCCGTAAAGTTTTACCACTGCATTCGTCCTTTGGAACATTGCATTCGACGCGAATGTACCCTTTGCCGGGGGAAAAACATCGATGTAAAGAAAAGTTAGAACGTCCCTAACACCTGACCCTGCACCTTCGTTGTTTGCGGTTCGTAGACATTTGTCAGTTGATCGCGCACCCTCCACCTCTCGTCGTTTTCACGCCACCGTCGCCACACGCCATTTTCTACACCATGACGTGAAACGGGGATCAGTCGATCGGTATAACGGCAAGGATAGTTTTTTTATCTTTTAGATTTTATTGCTTCAATGTATCTATTCGTGTAAAAAATACAAATAGAAAAATATGGTTAAAACTCAGTCAAGAGCATACGTGTTTTTAATAAATATTTTGAAACAATAAATGTTTTATACAGAAAAAAGAAATACGCGTAACAAATATAATTTTTAGATATACATATTTATACATATTTATATATTTTTTTTAGATTGCGTGAACAGTGTTGCGTAATGAATAATTGCATATTAAGTATTGACTTTATGAGACAAAATCTGTCATGTTATTTCTGTATTTATTTTGTACATAATATTTTATTATCGATTCTAGAATGAGATTAGAAGCGACAAACACTTGTCAACAAACATTTTGAGTTTTAGATTTTACTTCTCCACACGTGTTGACTTTGCACGAAAACGTGTACGGCGAAAACGAGAAATAAACCTTGATGGACGCGCATGTAGCTTGAAAGCGTCACGTTTACTGGCTTTTAAAGCATTGCTCTTTATTTCATCCCTTATTCCCCCGCGTTCTTCCTCTACGAATTCTGTAGTAAATTGTGGCTGTCAGGCGCAGGATCTTTAAAGAAAAGGGTTACAGAACGTAATCACGTAATTTTCATTGCATGCGAGTTGAATCCTGCTAAAGAAGTGAAGCGTATTCCTGTGTATACACCTGTAAAAGGTGACGGTATGCAAATATTGTCAAGTTTTTGTTATTATCCTCCTCAGCGGAGTAAAATTAAACGTTACTGCAAACGTTAAACGTAAATGACAATTTGTTAAATAATAGTGCTTGCTGAATTGAGTTAGCAACAATCAGCAAGTATTAGTGCTACACATAGGCAATAATAAAATAATTCCTCTTTTAATTAATTACATGTCATATAATTATTTTCATAAAAATTTCGAAGAAGACACTTTGAAATATTATATTTTTTAATTTATTATTATATTTGCTTTATATACATTTTATCGCTGCCATAAAATGTTTATTGTGCAAAAGTGATAATCAAACTAGATCTATTATGAATGTTGAGAGCTTTATGCGGTATAGTTAAATAGGAACAATTGCATTCGATGTCGTTACATTTGGAATGTAACGTCATAACGCTGAGACTATATCGGAACCACGAAATCGCATAATCGCGCACCGGCTGTATGCGCGTAACTGTGAGCAACGCAGTTTGCTTTGAAACAATTCAGACTAAGCAACATACTCGGTCCCGATAAACTGCGACTAGTACACAACTCCGGTATCTTGCATAGTTTGCAAATCACGGAGATTTTCGTTAATCACTCGTCGCCAAGATTGTGTTAGCTTACTTCAATTTAGCTAAATATATTTTGTGATAAAATTCTATTTAAATTTAAAGCTTTATCTATAAATTAACTTTAAATATCAAGTATTTTTATAACTGTTGAATGAAAAGATAAAAATGATAAAATTTTGTAATCCTAAAATTTGATTCCAGGATTATTTTAACATTAAGCTGATTCAGATTTATAATTCATACATGTATAGTGTATTTATATTTCACATGTTATTGAATTATGATTTCTTACAATTACAATATGTTACTACAAATTGAAATAACATATACATTATATATGTAGAAATTGATTACTTCTTTATGACTAAAACAGTCTCAGTATTTAGAATGTGTTCTTAATCACATTAAAAACTGTCTCTTGAGTAGAATGGCGGATTCTAAATCTGTGAAATTGGCATGGAGTTGCGAATTTTTGTAAAATTGATATGGCATTTAATTGTGAGCAATTGATATATCAATTTTGTAAAAACTCGCATTTCGGCATGTCAACTTCGCAAATCTGTGAATTCTAGTAGCATCATAATTTTGCCACGAGTTTTTCCGAGATGATTCCGCAAATTTTTAGGCAAGTCAGTAAAAGCAGCCTTTATACATCTTGTCCTGTCTGTGAGACCTTAAATGCCTTACGTTCCATTGAATACCGATAATCCGATAGGGGTAGGGCAAATTTGAACGATAATGTCAGGCAGAGATCCGTTTGTTATAGGATTTAGACTGAGGCTTACCGCAAACGGAATTCGCGGGTGATTATCAAATGCGAAATACGCCTATCAATTAACGCGCTCTGCGTCGCTGATAATCTTCCTATTTTGGCTTTGAGCGGTAATGCTAATGTGCACCGTAATTGCTTCTAATTCAGCTGAAATGAATCGATGTCATCGTATCGTAAATCGTGCATACTGTAATGATATCCCAGGAAATTATGCCCGATTAGGCTGCCTCATCTATATTTGGAGAATTATTTTCAATACAGATAAATAGTGTATTGCATTTCAGATTTTAACGATATTCAAATAGAAATAATGATGTTGAAAAGAGAACAAGAACATTATCAAGTTTCAAATATTTTATCGTTCTTTTTGGTAAATGCAGAATGGGTGTAATTACGAAAAGTTGTAGTTAATTAGGAAACTTCGATGTTCCGTGAGTTGTTGCATACATATATGAAATACGCTAACGTGTAAACGGAAAATAAACTCATTAAACTCGACTCATTCAACAATGCATGTATGCCTTAAATTAGTGATTTAATATGCTTAACTTTATTTTATGTTTAACTCTTCATAAAATATCCCCGCCTAACTTTAATAAAATTGTTAGAGAAGTCAATAGAAATTAATATTGAAAATAAATTTTTATTTTTAATAAATTAAATTAATATATTTTTTGTCAAATTAAACTAGAATAAAGGATTTTTTTATTTCAATCTTGGAATTGAAATAACGAATTGAAACTTCTCGTAAGTGACGGTGCACTCTTGACGATGCCATAGGTGTGTCAGTGACTACTAAAGCTAAACTTCAGTAGTACACGCCGAGTAATACGCCCACGTCGCACGCGAAAGCCTTATCGTTGCTATTCTAATGTACGGTGCCAAATGGTCGGCCATTAACTATCCGATGATAATGAGTTGGTTAAAATACGAGCAACGTACTGCTGTGAGCCGCAGCGGGCGAGAAGTAATCGAACTGTCGTCACCAAAATATATCGTTGTTCTGTATTCGTTCACCATTCGCTTATTCCTCTAGCCACTCGGCAGATTTTCTTTTCCTTGCGAATTTTTTTATCATACAATTATTCTCGATTGCACTTACAAACCAAGAGCCATTTCGTATCAGCAGATACATTTCGAAAATATATCATCACTATTATCCCGAAATAAATTAGATTTTATTTCTTAATAGAAAATACGAAATTTTTTAATCTTTTTTATTCTTCCAACCTTTGGTGATTTTTTTATAACACAGCTTTTGCAGAATTTTTTATTATTTTGTTTGAATATTACAACATGGGTCGATAGTTCGTTCTTCCGTCGTGCATATCGTGCATATTTCGACAGATATGAAAATCAAATGCATGAGGGAGGGAAACCTTCTTACTTGAAGAGGACGAGCAAGAAATTGAAAATCGACGAATGTAAGAGCAGTACGTAGTCGAGTACAACGTAGATTTACCGCTTGCGAGTTCCGTTCGGTACTACCCGGCACCACATTTACAATCGCTCCTGGCGTGCCGCCGCCTGGAGTTGCTAGGTCGGGTTCAATTATTTTCAACGTCACAATACGTCACGCGTCGCCTGTGTATTAAGAAAATACCAGAGCGTGCGGGCCATGAATCGAATCGGATCTTCGTTTCTTTCTTCGACTACATTTGTAACGCGCCGGCAAATGTGCAGACCGCGCATACATATATATATACGAGTACTGTAACGCACACGTGTGCCCATGCACAGGCAGCTTTCGCGGCACCGAATTTATCTTTCTCGAGGAAATTAGAAAAGGCATCCTCCCCCGTGCCGGCTCCCACGACCTTCTGTCCTTCTCCTTAACTGCCAACCCCCGCGCACCCCCGTAATTCCCCGCGACTTTCCAGAAAACGATATATCAGGAGCGCGGAATGGGAAACGGAGCGGAAATATATCCGGGGAAAAGAAAGGCGGGCTTTAATATGGTATAGGCGAGTTAATAACCTTAGATCGAGCGAAAAGAGTACGTACGGGAATAAGCGTCCACCGCGCGCGCGAAAAGAAGAATCCCGTTGAAATATATCGCCCTGTCGTTGCCGAGCAGGCCGCTCGAGGATCTCGCGGCTGGGCGGTTTGTTTTGTGGCCGCACGAGTGGGCAATCCGAATCGCTCCTCGGTAATGGACGCGCTGCGGCGAAAATTATTTTTATGGGGCAATATTGGGGAACGTCGGGGGGTAAACGAAGTAATTTGCTGCAGATAAAATACCTGCGCAAGGTATAAAGTCAAGTCTAAAGTGTATAAAATGATGCTTTGTAATTAAAAAGATAACGCAATAATTCTGCAGTTTCTTGTAGGAAGTACTTAAAATTTTCCATTGGAGTAAGAGAAGAAAATGTGAGTGCAAATTTAGCGTGACGAGAGAGTGGAGTTTTATGGGGATTGAGAAAATCTGTGCAAACTTAATAAATTATTATTGTCCTCATTCGTAGCCGAGTTACGTCTGCCTGATCATAAATTGGATTTAAGGGAATTATAAAGAACCTTTTTCAGTCACCCTCGTACGCGCGCGCGCGTGCGCGTGTGCGTTCTCTCTCGCGTAGGCTTGCCGAAGGGCTCAAAAGAATAATCCAAGACCGTGATCTACGCGAAATAATATTGCATCTAGCGCATGGCGATGGAAAAAGAGAAAAAGTAGAAAAGAAATACTTTTTAATATAACTTACGCGACTTAATAACGCGAAATCAATAACATAAATAAACGTAAATTTATAGAATAGCCATTTCGAAAGACGGAAAATTCAGAAATATTGCGGGTTGCTTAATGCATTTTGTTCAAAAGAATTGTCTAATTAAACATTTAATGATGATTGGTATGAAAAACGAAAGATATTTGACATTCAACAATTAGACATACGAATTGATGGAGATTCAGTGAAAGCAAATAATACATTCAAAATACGAGAATACCATAAATATTTTACTTTTGAATAGATCCAGATGCTTTATACAAAACTGACGGTATATGTTCTCATATGCAAATAAGATGTCATAAACGTGACACTCAAGCTGCAAATATACTCGACACGCACTAATGTGCACGTCGGTATTTGCAACTATACCTAAGAAGATATTTCGTGTCGTTATAGATATTTGAAACTACGTTAACTTTGACTTTTCGTTACTTTACCTCATGTAATTTGATTACGAAACTGTTGACTCGAAGACAGTTCCTACTTGTAATTTCTGGATTATATTAATATGTATTTTATTCAGTAAAATTAACTTTAACGTTATCCTAAAAAAAATTTGTAATTATTAATTTTTTAAATTAAATAATTTTCCAATTTAAAAAAAAAACCGATTTTGACGAGTTATTTTTATCAAACGTATACATTATACGTTGATTATAATATATGTAATTGAAATATTGAAAACTAACTTTAATAATTTATTTTTTTATTAACGGAAGCAGAATTATTTTTAATTCTTTAAATTTTCACTATTTTTACGACATTGCAAACGCGCGAAGCATGCAAAGGATATCCGTTCTAAGTCGTGTTTAATTTCGCCGGGGAGATGTTACAAATGTCTTCTACGGATGTGCATCAAGTCTCAGAGAGTCAACTTCCTTTCGACTTCCTGTCACGCTTTGTACCTTCGTTACCGACAAAGCCTGGCTTTCAGACCACTGACGGGGTGACTTGAGGTGTTACGAGGATCAAAGTGTGTTATAAATGAGAAGACTTAAGAGATCGTCAATTTGCAACGCTTCTTTGTAAGATGCACTCTATATCTGCATCCATATATAATTTCTAAAAGCTTTAGGTAAATAATTTTCATTATCCGTCTCATACTTCAGAGAATTTGCTTTGATATTTTTTTAAGTCCATTAAAAACAATTTATATGTTTTAAAAAAGATTAAATTGGATTTTTTAATAAAAAAAGATATTAAAGCTTGTAAAATTACTTGTACGTAGATGATTAATCATTTTCGCCACGGAATATGTATATCACTAGGACATATATATCCTCATATGCGAAAGAGTTAAAAACAGAAATAATTTCTCTAATATTTTTTATACATTAATACAAAATTTAATTAATATACAACAATTGTAATGGTTAAAAAATGATTATGACAGACACTTTGCATATTTGATAAAACGTGTTTGGTAACGAATTTTGAATGATGAAATTGTACTCCATATCAGTGAATACAGGTGAATACGTGTCAATGCTATCTGCACCAGGCTTTTGTAATATGCGGCTGTGCGTGATGTGCGTTTGCATGCAAGCGATGTCTCGACATGCATTTGAAAAGAGTGCGACACATTGTAAATCGTGGTGGAGAACGAATTGCAAACGTTATTGTGCATTTACCGAAGACCGATCGCCCGTAGAATTTATCGTCCTCTTTCATAAAATATTAAACATTATTGATCTCTTCGTCAATACGATATGCAGTGTTAATCACATTAAACCCCTTGTATTATATTTATTGTAGCGAATTCTTCAATCAATCTTCTATATTCGGTTTTCTTTAATAAAAATTTTATTGGGCATTTTTTCGTGGTCTCTAACTTTCAAGATTAAATTTTGAAGTTTTTATCAACGTTATTGATAAAAAATGAAATTAACATTATTGTATGACATCTGGCCATCAAAAAAAATTTTTATTTATTTACTTTGTACATTAATACATATAAATATTTGAGCAGCTTTGACTTTGTTTTAATAACTATTTGATTTTTCAATTAACTGTTTTATCGCGCTCCTAGTCAAAAATCATTTAATTTATCAAAAGAGGCACAATAATAAGAATTAAGGCATTAGAATTTATTATTCCGTGGTATTAAATATAAAATTTTACATTTTCCATCATCTTCATATTATTTTAAAAAAATAAAAAAATGTACCGACTTGTCTTATGGCATTGTAAAATAAAGCGCTCAAACAATCTTATTATGGTAATTTATCGTATATCGTATACTAACCGGAAAGATAAAATCGAATCGTCTTACGGTTTCGTCGATCAATAATTCCATTCTTCAGCGTTGCTTATCACGAATATTGAACATATTGAACTGTCGCTCAGACCGCACGATGTCGTTGAAGCGCTTAATTAATCCATTAATTCATGAATATTTCTGCTTCAGCCGGGCAATCACCAATTTGTTCGTTTTCGAGGAAGCGAACGTCCCGATGATCGGATCATATTTCATTTACTCTACCCTTTCTTGCAAAACTAATTTTGCCTCATTACTTGAAAAATCGAAGCACATTAAAATTAACAAAAAATTATTGAGTATGCATATATCTTTTTAATTATTTCTGCAATTTTAATTCATTTAGGTTTAAATTAATTTTTTTACCATGCGTACGATTTTTTTAGCCGAATAAAATATAAATTATAAATAAATATTGTCGAAGATATAAATATCTCCGCATATATTTATTTATATATAATTACATTTAAATGTGCCAGAAATAGCATCAATATATTACTTTAATATTTAAGTAATTATTAAAAGTATGAAATTTTTCTGATTAGACAGAAGCTTAATGTATAAGACAATTATCTATATCATATCATTCAAATATATCATATTACTATATGTTACCATCAGAATCAGATAAAGGGAGGAATATGTAAGTGAAATTTTCCTTAGAAATTCGATAACAGATATGAACGACATAGTGAAGGATGTATCCCCTATAATTCTCTATCAGTTTCTCTGCCACTTCTCGTAGCTCTCTCATCTTAGTTGGCTGCTTCTAAGCACCCATTCATCATCAAGTGCCACTCACTTCATGCGTTAAAAATTGGAGAAATACTATGGTTTATTCAACACGAACCTTTAAATTAACTCAATGTACTCTGAAATTGATATTGAGTGAATCTGCTTATATTTAACCATGCGCACTTAGTCTGGACTTATTAAGCATTTTTTTTCTCTATAATATGCTCCAATAAATCGAACGGATTTTAAAATATGATACATTTTAATATAACTTTTTATTTATGAATATTTTTTCAAAAGACATAGAATGAATATTAATTGTCAATAAAATAACTACTTAATAGCTAAAGAACTTTCGGATGTTAATCTCATGCTCGAGCCGGATAAATACACGGAAATAACTTGAAGATGTTCGTATTACAAATACGGAGGTGACTTTAGCGAATTTAGCCATGCATTATCGTTAATTGAGCATCCGGCTATGGAAAGCGTATTTAGCGCGTCTTGTAACGCGACGGGATCGATAGAATGGGGAAGAGAACGGCCGTTAATTCTCGTTAAGCAGTAATGACGGTGCCTGCTCGCGAAACGGGAGAGAAGTACGAGAAATGGTAGACATTCGAAAGCAATTCGGCGGCGAGGCGAGGGATTCGCGCTTCTCGGGAATGCCGAAGCTCTTCGCAACTTTCTCCTAGACGCGCTGCCTCCCAACTCGCGAAAAACTAGTTGCGAAGTTCTGCACTTTCGCGCGCGCGCGCATCTTTGGTCGAAGGGCTTGTTGGCGTGTGCAACTTCCGAATTCTTTTACGCGGATGTTTAGAATTTATCGATGACGCGATAAAGTACTGCTGTTAAGAAGTTTAACGTCCCGCCGACTCTACCGAGGCGACCGGGAAATACCTCCACCAAGCAGAATCGCGCGGGATATTTTATGGGGACGATTTGGAGTTGAAGAGACAGACGTTTAACCAGCTGCGGGAACGCTTTATAGCCGATTTTGCCCGACCAAGTTCTGTGTTATAAATTTAAAGTTACGTACAATACGAGAAATGTATATTTAGTTCTTATTCGAAAGGACTTGATCCGGCAAATTTAAGTAGCGTCATAAAGTATTAAGAATTATGAAAATGCAGGTGGATAATAAGAGTCTGTGTGTGTTTCAATTTAAGTAAATATATTGTCCAACAATGTGTCTATTTAATTTTTATTTCATGCATGTCCCACTTGTCTTGCTTTCTCTATTTATCAATTTGTCTGACTCGTTCCCGTCTATGTTCCTCGAATCAGAAAAATGCTTTTCTGTTACTTTCGCAAACGTGACAGCTGATCTTCTCATCGTGTCGCATCAATCCTGTTGATAAAAACCTGAACTGATTTTCGAAGCTTCACGTCGCAGCGAATTCTTCCGTCGTTCGAGACACGCCGAAGAATTCGTAGCGACGACGATAATTCAATAAGGCACGTCTCGTAAATTTCTGTCATGAGATTCCTTCTTTGTAGCGTTAGTCGGGTTCCGCTTCAATTTACGTCGGCCCGACATGACAGATTTAAAGTTTACTGCAGCGAGAAGGGACGATACTGTAATTATGATTGTTTGGAATTTTGTTAAAATACAGTAATTTATTATTTGCTGATATATATTACGTATTAAAGTATTAAAATTAATAATAAACAAAATTTGACAATTATTATATGACATTATTTTATTTTCGGCATTATGTGCTTTAACTTTGGCTTAACGACAGAGAGAATTTCACAGTTGTGAGATTTTGATTTGTTATTTCTGCGGATTTATTAAAATCACGTCGATTATTATGCGCTTTATCGTCCGTTTGCGTCCTCAATTCTGTTCGATTAGCGATTCGAATAACGTGAGTGGATACGATGCACGCATACATACATACGCACTCTTCAGCTAAAACTCATACACGCTCAGGCCAAGTGTTGACAACTCAGAATCTGATAGAAAGTTACGAATCTCGAGGTTCGTCTCTGTTCTTAACTACCTCGAAGGTAGTTAAGGCAGGTCACATTTCCAGTCTGTTTCCTACTCATCTGCTCGCATCCTCGCCAGATCTTAACTAACGATTGCAACTTCTAAAAGTATACCAAAACAAAAAAGAAAAAATAGAGAGAAATGTTATTAATTATTACTGTAAGAACAGAAAATCTCGTATACTTGCAATGTGAGATAAAAGATTTTTATGAAAAATCTGATCTTATTTCTTTCTTTATTGATCAATTTATAAATAAAAAGATTCTGTTGATATATTACTTATATATACATTAGCAAACTAAGAAACAACTAAACATATAAATTTTGATGATAATTTCATTCCAATTGAGCAATTTTTAATTTTGCTATTAATAATGCTATTAGAGCATGCCTTAAATACATGCATCAATATATGCTTTTATTAAAATTATATCGGATTTTATCAGTCCACAATTGATGAACGTTTGACGTACACTTTTTCTCTAAAGCACTCCAGATTTATCGACGTATCTTTGTCTCACGTCGTGTCGCAACGTACAATCTTGTGGAAAGCGTTTTATTCGCGAAAAATCCGCAGAACAATCCGCCATGCTTATCTTAGGGACACGGGACATCGGATAACCGACGTCGCGGAATAGTCTGGGACTTCCGCATTACGGTATCTCGGCACCTCAGGATATCGCGCTCTCGCATTGCTCACGAGGCGTCGACAAGACAGGGCGCGACATGAGGTATCACCTTGCGAATGACAGGGTCCTCGCGCATCAAGGTAATGGCACTGGATTGCGAATGTATACGCGCTTGTATGTACGATCAATTCGATACACAGTCGGCTACACCTGGGATCTACCGACCGATTGCCTCCCGGTACCTCATGTTACGTACACAGTGTCCCAATAGAGATCGATCCTTTTGAAAGATAGCATCGATAGCTGCTAATACAAAAGCTCTTCTCTGTTAATTGTCTCCAATATTCTCCAGTCTTAGACAAAATATTTGACGATTTATACATGCGTGTGTAAGATTTTGGAAAAATTATATTACAAATAACGTACATGCATTTTCTCTTAGTTTTAAATTTCAAATTTTTAATTTCAAGCAAGTTCTCCAAATATCTCACGCTCATCATTTCAACGCAGCTCGTTTTCAGCACACAAAAGTCTCGTAAGTGGAAGGCTTTTTAAATGATATTCGATACTGCCATTTTAGAGAGCGAAAGAATTGATCTTTTCTTTCTTTCCGAACACTCTGTATATGTTGGCCAATTCCTTGCAATTGCAGCGCGCCGGATGTGCCGAAGCGATCGGTTGCCCAGTCCAGGGGGCTTATGCACATAAGCGTGCGGCTTGCCCATCGGCAGATACCGGTATGCCCTGTCCCAATTCCAAGTTTCGAGCAATCGGCGGCTGGCTCGCTGTGCACAGCCGTATACAGGGACGTTCGATGTCTGTCTATTGATCACGATCGCGCGAGTCAATCCTAAGGCTGAACCTCCGCTTGTGGATGTTCGTTTGAAAGCTGCAACTGGGAGATATCGTAACGTGTCGAGACTCGGATTGAAAGCCAATCAAGACGAGTCTCAAAGGACCCTGATACTCGGCGAATCGAGTAGATTCTGCTCGTTGATGCCGGTCAAATTACAAACTACACTTAACATGTGTCTTCTTTATGAACTCGTCGTTGATTTTCTGTTAGAAAATCGTTAATATGGAATCTGCGAGTTGCCACAAATTTCATGTTGTTTCTCAGCAATAGTTTTCTCTCTTACAAGTAGTACGGCTTTTGTTACTGAAAAGATAGTCTTCTTTGATCATCATCACGTGCCTTGAATAAATACACACGGTTTTCCTTTCAACGTGTTCGTGAACTGCAAGCATTTCGTTGCAGTGGAACCATCAGGTGTTTATCCAGTGACGATTACTTTAATTAAGTTCAACGATTCTGCAGTGAAAATTGTCTACGCATGTTGAAACGGGGGGAAAACGAGCGATGATGTTAAATGAAACGGGAGAATACGAAATTCATTAGCGAATGTGTTTGATTACGCATGGAATATTTCTTCTTCGTGTTATTATTGTATAATAAAAGTAATTTTGAACTTTACACTCTGGGAATTTACTTTAAGTTCAAATATTAACATTTGTTTAACTAATATAAGAGATGACGATATAATAAAATAACTATGTGGCTAAGAATAATTATTAACGTGACTCTTTCTTGTGAAAGTTAAATTTCGAATTCTGACCGATTTCAATCTTGTGAGTCAGCTGCTTGACGTTCGGAGAATTAAGTCGATATTCGGCCGACTGAAATTAATGTCCATGCAAACTTTCGAAAGTCGAGTACGATTTTCGTTCGTAACGCCTCTCGAAGCTCCCGCTCGTACTTTCGGCGGGAATACGAGTCTTTTGGGAATTAGCGCCAGCGATTCAATTTCACCGGAATTAATCGTCTTACACCCCCTCACGTGATCCTTGGTTAGTCCGGAAAGCGCACGTACGTATCTACGTATGTGCAGGGCTTAAAGCTGACCTGCGCCAACAACAATCGGCCACCACCGCGTTTGCCCAGGGCGTAATGTCAGTTTAAATAAGTAAGTACCCGTTTAGCATTGACAAATACTTCGGCGCACCTTGCCGCAACGCTTAATCGTTATCGGAAATTAATTAATTGGATCCGATCTAGCGCGACAGATGCGTTACGTATAAACTGACCCGGTTGCCCGGAACGCCGATCCGGGATTATGTACACGGCACGTGTATAAATCAGATAATCTCCGTTGGCGGGCGATATTAGTCTTCATGGAAGTCTTTCCACGAGATCGATTCCACTTAACATGAATAATATATAATAACATAGTCCAAAATACTATTAATATCAATCATTTCGATTCAAAATATTTTCTTGGCTGTGATTCTTTGCTATTTCTTAGTTCCTTTTTAGTGTCAAGAATTTCATTCTGATATTTTCCACGATAACATCGGGAAATAAAATACAATCCGTATCATAAAACGCCTGCCTGATGCAGTTGAAGGAGCGGATTCCCTTTAAAAATTCGCTCACGCTGCGACAGCCCGAGATACGATACGGCACCGGGTCTTTGGTAACACCACCACGACTTTACGTAATATCCACGATGCATAATTTCCGTTATGAATTGATCGGAAATTGATCTTTAGGGAAATGCCGAGTCAATCGATGTGGTCCTTGTGGTGAATCCAGGGTGTCATTTCGCGTCTAGACCGATCGACAATCTCGACCAACCCAGAATGCTAATATCTCACGAAATCGCCTTGTTCCATACCATTATCGTCCTAATGACGGGCATTCCAGCGCATGAGTGATCGAATCATTCAGTGGCTACCGTATGGCTTTTCGTCACGCAGCTAACATTAGGGTTTTCTTTCATTTTTTTTTTATCATTTCGCCGAATCGCCTGATGTTTTGAACTAATTCTAAATCGCATTAGAAATAAAATATTAACTTTTAATGAAAGTACGAGAAATAACCGCTGTTCTAATTTTTCTTCTTTTTACATCATTAAGTATTTAATTCAATTTTTTTCTTAATCGTTTTTTATCGAGTGTTGAAACTTCAGCGAATGTAACAGACAAATAGAATAATATATTTCTTTTTCCAATTACGAGACATAATTATTAACAAATATGTACGTTCTAAAACATTAATATGAGCGCATGAAAATAACTTTTCTGACAGTGAATATATTTTTTTTTATCACGGTGCCCTACATTTCTACAACTTTTCCAACAAATTACGTCGTACGATAACACGACAACTGTGACAAGTTAAAATTAGATCAACGGTTCTACGGCTTACGGTGTATCCTGTCATTAATTACTTGCCCAGCGTTTCATACCGAAGTTGTTTATCGCGAAGGAAAAATCGTGCTAGTGGTCATAGCGGACGATGGATACGTCCCGCAGAATTTATGAACGCTTTACGCCGCCGTAAAACTGAGGGGATGAAATTGTAAATTGGAAAAAAAAGCGTAATGGTTGCTAGCACGCCAGCGGCGATACCTACATCCGATTCCCGAGCGTTGTGAGAATCATTTTTCGCGGAATGTGTACGGCGACTTTACACGGGTTCGTGAAATTTTTTTTCTGTAAAAATTTCACGAAAAAACTTGTTTTAGTCTTAAATTAAAAACGCGCCCATTATCCACTCTACCGCGATATCGGGTCGACCTTATTCTAGATCTCGATTAAAAACAACGAGGCTCTCACTGGTTCAAATAGTATAAAAAGTATTTCTACCACAAAAATTATATTCCCGTATTAATTAATCACGTTATTTTATCAAGTATATTTATTAATTGTTTTTATTGAATTTTTTTTGCCAAAACGAATTGTTTTCTTCTCGGTTTTGCTTTTAATTAAGAGCAAAACAAAACTCTTATATTTTTGATATAAGTCTTTTTCTAAGAAATTTTTACATACATTTCTCTTAACTGCTTTCTCTTACTTAAACATTTTTGCGTATATGTATATGCATGTTAATGATACTTTTTTTATCTCGAAAATTAATAAAATAGTTAATCAATTATTTTATAATTTTGATGAAGGTGTAATTAGTCAAATCGCTGGATTATTTTTCAAGTAATAAAAAATTGGATACTAAAAAACTATCTAAAATGTACGTAAACAGTAAATACATCTTTGTATTATTAATTTTTTTAATATTATATATTTTAATATTTTTACTTTTGATTCTGAATAATGCAGATCCGATTAAAGAATAAAGACCGCTTTAAAAATACGCTTTAGAAAGCTTACCGTTAATCTTCCTGTCGCGCATCAATAAATTGCATTGTTCCTCGTTCAGGAATCCTATTCACTTCCGCTAGAAACGTCGTCGCGGAAATCTTCTGTTGGTTCACGAATTCCGAATCGAGCCGATGCGACGTGGCCTTTACGAATCCCACGGCGACGCAGCTATTACTTCCGGCAATCCCACCGTTCGATTAATTCAATCTCGAGCTGGAATTAAAGGAACTCGACGTCGGGATGTAAAAATACTTCTGTGCCGAGTGGAAAATGAGGGAAATCTCCTTAACCTCGCGCAAACTCACTTAACGGATAAATTTAATCTCACCACCTATAGTAAATTGGAGGTACATATATAAAAAAGAAAATAAAACGAGAAATAAAGAGTTTTCACATTTTTTTATATTTGAATATAATTTTATATCATCCACACAAAATATTATACCGCAATTTTTTTGTGGAAGTGACGAAAAAAATTTATATTTACATCTACATATAATTCTTTGTATTATATTTATTTTTTATTACATTTTTATTACATTTTATTTTATTACTTTATTATTTTTTTTACCAAATATGCTGCTATTTTAAACTATTAAAAAACGACTGATGTAATTAAAAATGGCAACAGCTCTCCAATATTTTATATAAATTCATATGATAAATTTGTTTTTCATTTGAAGATCGCTATCGATGATGATGCTTCATTAATATCAGCAGTAATGAAAACGAACTTGGAAGAGACGCACTTGTAAATATACTGCGCTCCGTTATTCTCGCTGTGAATATTCTCCGCTGTCTACTCAAGTGGGGTCGAGAGGGCTGTCCCTCTTCCTCAGTTAAACTCAAAGTCGACGAGAGATATTATGTAAGCGAGACGCGCGACGAAACGTCCTTTCCGTCTCTGCAACCTCTTCCGTTTCTTTCCCTCCCATTTTATTCGTCCCATGGGTACTCTTAATCTTCGCCTCGTCGCATTTTCCTGCAACCATCGCTTTCGTCCATCCTTCCCATGCTTCTCAGGACGTGCGACTCGCGCGTGACTTTACTCGAATACGCGAGATTTGTCGAAGTTCGCCTTTATACAAATCGCGGTGGTTGTAAAAAAAAAAAGTTTGCAAATCTGCATACGTCGCAACCATGCGTAAATTGCAAGACCGACAGATATGGTTAAACGAGGGAAATTTCTGCGCCCTATTTCTGCCTTTGCAGCAGCAAAATGTTCCGAGAAATTTGTATGCGTCGCAACTTTAGGGTAAAATGGTGTGCATATATTTTTACCGAGTGTTATAGAAAGTTTCTCGGTGAAAAAATTCATCAATTCTCAAAATATTATATTTGAAAATGTTCAAATTTCATTATTATTTTTTCTGTGCAATTTATACAAATTGGATATATTGTTAATTTATAAAATGAAAAGATAATAAAAAAATAAAATTAAATTAAATTTATACAGTTTATATCATTTTTAAAATAATTATTTAATTTTATTGTAAATTGCATTCTATTTTGTGTATCAAAAAGTATCAAAAGAATTAAGAATATGAAACCTATGAAGATACATTAGAAACGGAATCAATAATTTCAAACTTATCTTCATATACGTTATAAATTTGATAGAGCAACGTTCTATAGAAAGTAATTTTTCTGCAATCATAATGTTTTTATAAAATCGTTTGAATATTATAAATTTTCTTTCTTTATCTTTTTTCTTCCTTGAATTGGCGGACTATATATCGTCATGAAGATTCCCGATGCATAACACGTTCACCGCTATCGCAGCTATCGAGTATAACGTATGTCGATCGTTTGACGACTCTCTTTCATTCATTGATAAATTACACCGTTATCGGTCCATGCGTGAACACGCGAGAAATAACGCGTCATGTCCGCCCAGCGTAAAAATCAATTTCCATATGAACGCATCACTCTCATGCCGTAATCTGCGTTCAAATGTATCACTTAACAATTTTTCCAACGCGCGTGCATTTAATTGACAACGTTTAATAAGATGCCAATCTAATAAATAATTGAAAAACAATTCAATCAATTTCAACAGTTCAAACAGATTTAAATTGTCTGTTTAATCCGTCATCATTTTTTACAATTTCTCTATTTCTGGAAATAAAATTGAGTTTTAAATTAAATTATTGCTTAAATTTAGAATTCAATTAAGAGATGAATTTTTCATTCTAATAATTTTTCAATTATTATTAAAATGTAGACATTTTTCTACACGTGCACACATTTTATACATAATCTTCGATTTAATTAAATATATAAATCTACATGTACAATATATACATATTATTTAGATAGATATTTCTACATCACATTGGTTGCATGCACAATAAGTTTGTATCTTATTTCTATTCAATATGTATGCTTCTTACGACGGAAGCACGATACTATCAGAATCACGATTCCGACGATAAGTGACGACTGTCAGAGCAGAAGAACTCTTTTTCTCTTTCTTTTTCGTGGCTAAAAAAATCAATATGTTCTGGCAGCCGTGGTCGGTCTCATCTCCGATCTCCTCGACCTCATAAATACGCTCATACTTCACGGCGACGCGGCGCGTCGGGTTAAAGAGCGCGATTGGGCCGCCGTGCGATGCAAAAGTGCATTCCGTAAGAAAGAAACTGCTAAGAGTAACAGCCCGACAGTAAATTTACATTAGAGAGGACTGCTGAGGACACGGGAAAGCTCTTCTGGTTTCAAGCTTCTCGCGCCTCTTCGTCTGGTATCGACTATTGCCATTCCTTGTTATAAGCTACCCGTATTGTATTTCGCATTTTCTATCCATATACAATGCGATTTATTTCTTGTATTAATTTATATGTAATGATTTTTATAATTTTTTTTTAAAAAGAAACTAACTTTGCAGTGAATGTAAAAAACAAATATTTTTATTACACATTTAATAACAAATAAGCCTTATAAGATTTATAAATAATTATCTAATTTATTACGACGCGATGATTTATACTTTATCTATGTAGTGATATTCTGACATTATTCATTATGTAAAATGATATGAGAATGACACTGATGCAAACTCTGAATGAACGTTATATCGCCACATCTCGCGAAGTGTGTCATAAAATTGTTATCTTGAAGTTAATGGGAAATAACGTAATTTATCGTGACATAAGATCGTAAATACATCCTTTACGGTCGATGAGTAACTTGTTACATCGAGCATTCATAGATAATGAGATAGTCATCGCGCTGCGAAATATTCCGGGCGCACTTCGCAAAACTGTATGGTAACAGAGATAAATGGAATTCTGCCGGAGATAAAGATGAAGAATCCAGGTTGACGGCCGCACGGTTTGAAACGGGGTGGCACGTGTAGCTCGTACGACGTGGCATTAATGTCTCCTATATCAGCGTGATGCATGTGGTTCTGTAGACGTGGAGCTTAGCATACAGGTCACGCTGGATGCAACGGCAACCACGTGGATTACACGAGTGGCACACTCTACCTGGATCCACATATCTAGTATTACAAATAGAATCTATGCTGCGCGTGCATGTTTCGCGAAACTTCAATTTTACGTAATCAACAACAAGTATGATATCGCATTTTGATCATTAAATGAAAACTCTGGAGTATTTCTTGTACCTACGTAATAATTGATTCTTGTCGGAATTTTACAAGAATTAATTTTCATACATTAACTGTAAAAATTGTACAAGATTATCTGCATTTAATCAAAGACTGACTCTGAGGCATTTATATTTCTATGAATTTCAAAAACAAAAACAGTCTTGAATAATACACCGCGGAATGTTTCAATATTTCGATATTTCCTTTTCCATTAATTAAAATGAAATGAACTAACTCAAAACATCGGGAACTATTTGAAAATCTTAATTAAAATCTAACTCTATTAGAACGCGATGTTTGATGCTCGAGCTTTTTATTTTCCATCATTGTCCACGGAAAAAAAAAACTCATTTTATGTTGCTGCGGCAAGTGAAAAAAAATCGTCAAACTTTGTGAACTTTTATCTCTCGCTGACCTGGTTTTGTCTGAAAAAAATTCACCTAGGGTTTCTCGAGGGTTCCAGACTGCAAGTTAGCAAACATGATTCCATGATACCATTATGTGCAATTTTATGCGGTGTGGAAGAAAGGCGGATAAAGGGTGAAAGAGAGTGAGATTGCGAGAGGTCGAAAAATAGAGAGAAGCGACGGGGCAAGTTGTACTTCTCGGTTTCTCTCCAGCGCGGCACGGTTGTTCACATCCGAGCGAACAGGAAGATCGATAAGAAATGTCGTTTCGTTAAGTGTCGAGGTCGCTTCAGCCTTCTGGCGGTGGCCGATCGAGACCGAGGGTGGAAATGACAGTCATTCCATTGGGTTCTTACTATTGTTCCCGTATCTATTGGGACTGGTTTACTCAACCCTTTCGCTGCCAGTCGGTGTCGAGTATCGGGGACACTAATGCCGTGCGGTACTCGCCCTGGATTCTTCGTCTTTGTCTCGCGCACAATGGGGTTTTGTTTCAAGAGAAATTTCGTGGACACCACAATCAGTTTACTTTGCACATCCTAGCTGTCGATAGACGATAAATAGTAATGCATTCCCCGAATTTAAAAAAAAAAGAGAAAAGTTAAATTACAATATAAAAGTAATTATTATTAGCATCGCTATTGCTTTTATACAATTTTCTGTAAGATGACTATAAAATGAATTTATAGCCCTTTTGAGTAAAACTCAAAAGGGCTATAAATTTATTTTACTAAACTTTATTCCCCCCTCTCCCCTCCTCCAATCGCTGCACTCTGAAGAACCTTCCAAGTGAAAAAGATTTATACTTTCTATCGATCACATAATCGTATAAAATCGCATAAAATTCTTCTTATTTCTTCTGAAAAATTATTATCATTTTGTTATGTAGACTTTCATCAAATCAATTGATGTTATAGCTAACAATTTTTTTGTTCAACGTATATGAAAAGAATAGGAGAAAAAGAAGAGTGTTTTTTTATTTCATATAATACGAAAGATAGTCGAAGTCTCTCCACGAACAAATAATCTCTGTACATGACATCGAATTTCACTGTCGGTAGTACATCCCACAGGATGTCGGCCTTTCTTCCGTAGAAAGGATCGAAGAGGCAGCTGCTATTGTTGCCAGTTAATTAAGGGAATTGATGAAAGATTAAGCAATTTCTCCCGTCTTACCGGAGCTCCTTGCGTCTTACTTCCCCATCCCATTTTCGTGTTCCATCCTCTCTTCATTCGTCGGGCACGATCGAGGACGTATTGTGTACCAGAATTGAGGTACTCTTGTAGACTTACGCATCCTTCGAAGATGGAGAAAACTCGCGCGATTAGATTTTACACATGGAAAAATTTCTTCTTTTGCGAGGAATAAGAATTTTAATGTTTTATTGGGTTTTCTCGTAGAAAAATAATAATTTTGATATAACTTTTTAAAATATACGAAAAATTCTATATTTAAGGACAGAAATAATTTGATTAAATATAAAGCAAATAACTTTAAAATTTATTTCAACGTCACTGTTGTATCAACTTTTTATTGTAATGAATGATCAGGTTATATGAATAATTTCATGATAAATATATGTCTGGCTGAACGTTTATTATTAGTTAGCTTACGGTCGGTGGCTTTCAATTTTGAATTTTAACGAAGAATTCGATTACAGAATCCGTACAACATTGAGTTGAATGTATCGAAAATAAACGCGCGTGGGAGAAATGAGAGGACTGGTAATTATAAATAAATTTCTGTTACGCGCGGCAATACGGCAAATAAATTTAATATTTACGAAGGACTATATTACATACACCATTGGACGATCTCTATAGTTTAAATGCCGTAACTTCTGTAATTCAATATTTTACAACTTCAACGATTTGATTGTAATCTACATTCATTCCTTCGCGCCAAGCAGCACATTCACTGTTACGATTAGTTATTGGTAGAACGGTAATATTATTTGTGAATATGCAGTCGTAAAGTTGTAATTTATACTCGTTGAAGTCCATATATCAAAATATACATAATTGAAACATTGGGAATTATCTTAATCAAAATCATATGCGTACCATTTGTTAATGTTAACAAAACTGTGTTAACGCAGCATGATAACCATTGTATTGAGAAATTCCGTATTTTAATAAATATCGACGTAAAATTAAATAAAACAGATAAATGTACATATAAATTGTAAAAATAGAAAGACGAAGAAAGTACATACAAAAATAAAATTGAAAAAATTTATTTAATACATCCGTCTGCTTTCTCCAATGCGCGACATTTTCTTCTAGACAAAATATGGTTGGAGTGAAAGAAGGGAGTGTATCTATATATCTTAGATTTAGCATATGTTAGATCCACGTTACGATGCTAAGTGGATTGCTGTGGAAACATTAAATTACCTGAAAGCCCGCGGTCCAGTCTGCAATCGTCCGAAACCGCCACAGGTGACATGGGACGAGCCGACCATTAACCGCAAGAGCCCAGTGTATACAGGACGGTCGTTCCATGAAGGACTGGCGCGAGCCATCGACTAACTGGATTTACCGGACCGGTCGAATTTGCTGCGAAATTAACCCTTTGTAACCATAACACGCATTAATGTGCCCTTCTTAATTGGACGCGCATGACGTTGACTGACTCCACTGAAAACCGAACGGACGTATATTCGGTTCGTAAAAAAAAAACGTCGTCGAAAAAAGACGTCGCTCGCGAAACGCATATTTGCATATCATTATCTAGAGTTTACATTGCGAGCCCCATTTCTGGATACGTTATTGCTGCGCGTAAAAAAATTGGCCGAGAAGAATATCAATATCCTTTGTACATTTACTCTCTTTCGGTCAAATTTTTGTTTATTTTAGAACACTCCCAGTTACATATTAAACTTTTTATTTCAGCAGTTTCATTCAGCTGTCATGTATTTCCTTCCAATTAAGACTGAGAATAAATATGAGAATAAATTATTTCTTCCTACGTGCAATTTTTGCCGATTCTTTCGTTCACTCCGAAAACTTGATAAATTACTGTCGCTCGAGACCGGAATAAACCTTTTTCTCTGTTCCCCCATCACACAATATTTAATCTCAAGATCAGATCGGCCAACGCCGCAAATTTAATACCGACGTCGTGTCCAAGTGTCATCCCTCCTACTTTGTCTGCTTTCGGGCAAATCCGTTTCCGCCGCCACGGACAGTTTCTATATGCAAATCTACTCATAACTCAGCGAAAACATATCGGACGGGTCCGGTGTTCTCTGTGCCGTGTGTATTCCCGCATTTCCCTTGCTGTCCTCCTATCCTCCATCCTTTTTGCCCTTCTCTTCGCACTCCGTCGATTCGAAACGCCTGCCGACGAGCGCTTGCCCCTCCGGAGATGGAAATCACAGAAAATTCCACGCCCCCGACAAAATTACGATAGGGTGTGTATTGAGAAAGAAACAGTCGCTGTCGAACTCCTATAGCCCATATTTTCACGTGGACGACACGTAGACAGTACCTTCTTTCTTTTTCCAGTCGCGCACTATTTGTTATCAGTTTTATCTTTCCTGCACGAAAATAGGTGAACGTGCTCGACCCATTGAATAAGTAGTATAAAATGTTTTCTTTATCTTTAAAGATAAAACCGATTGATATATTTCGGCGATTTCCGAGATAGTAATGCGCAAAAACGCCTTTACGTAAGAAAGAGATAACATCGATTAAAGTATTTTCTGAAAATATCTATCTACTTATATGAATATTACTTTCTCTAAGCAAACTATATTAAACATGTAAAAATTATGTCTCAAAAGATATATACGTTAAATCTTCTTAAACATAAATCTTTATATATGCACAACAGTATAACATTTCTCATATTTAGTGCGTATTTCGTATTATTATATCGCAATTGAATTGATATAATTATCCCAATGATCCAATAATATAATTATTTCCGTCAAAAAAAGGATTTTAATTGGAGTATTGCATATCCAAATTGCAATTAGTCAAACAGTTATAAATAAATAATGATTCTCTGTGACTTCGCGCTTATGCCTCGTTATCATTCGTGATGTGATGAAGCTCTTTTCATCAATTTATGTCCTCATATCAAAGCGGCCTAATAATAATATGTTAGTAACTGGCTTACATTACAGCGTACACATGCTCCATGGCAATAACCGCATTAATAATGCCACCCTCGTCGATAATAATCGTGAAATCACGTACCTTGGCAATATTGCGTCGATCGATTTCGGTTTATTCGGCGAGATAATACAGAACAATAACGGGGAATGACATATTCGTTGTTTCCTCATTCATCATAAAACCGCATTAGCAGTAACCTTCTTCTTTGAATGTCGATAAAATCTTTGTGCGTATTTTATATTTAGATGTTGTATACTTAGATAAGAAACGATTTGTAAAAAAAATTAGCAAGGCCATCGTATCGATAACGTTATCGTATTTTATTTTCGGATGAGAGTAACGCGCATAAAATCTGAAGTGTTTGATTAACTGAAAAATAAGATTGAGGACACTTCTGCATTATCATATTGAATACTTCAAAATAAATTGATCAATAGCTACAAATTAAATAAAAAAAACTCGTGAAACTTAGCGTCATTTCATCATTGACATTAATTGTCTGCTGACCTCGGGATAATATAACTTTGGCGAACTGCATCTAAGTACATCGCGCGTCATGACAATGACAAATTAACGCGCGATGCGAATCACGGCATTCTCTGGCGAATGCATATTTAAAGAAGTTAAAGCGCGCGCGTGCAAATCGACGTAAGTCGATCAACAACGGTCCGCTACGAAGTTCCGCAGCAATTACGCGCGTAAATAACATTATCGGATGCTAACTGGCTAAGTTTTAACTCGGTTTCTTTAACATAGAGGCGAGAAAGAAAGCATCTTCTTGTTGCTCCCCAAGCTGCCTTTTAAACTCTTCTTAATCTCTCCCGAGAGTTCCCTCCGAATAAAATGAGAATGTTAAATGTACGCAGTACATTTCCCGATGAGAGGGGATAAAAGAATCAAGAAACCGTTAAACTATATGCAACTCGGCGATGACAGATAGCGTTGTTACGCCGGTAAATGGCATGAATCACGTTCTAATCATTATTCGAAGCCGTGTGTCCGCAGTGATCCGCGAATCCGTCTTCGACTCGCCTTTTTGTGCTCCTTCTTTTTATTGCTCATTTCTATATCATTTTTCCTTCTTCCGCCGCGAGTTCATTGCAACAAACGTATGATCTCCGCACGCGACTATTGTCCGAACGCTATGCATGCACCAGAAGGCGCTTCCGGTTTCGCGTATCATTGCATTGGCGCATATGCAATGAATTTTATGGCAGTCACGTTCATCGCTTTCGTCCCGCAAAAAGAAATAGTATCTCCAGCGCTAACAATTGTGCTCGTAAAATCAACAAAGAAAAATCCCTGAGAATATAAGGAAGAATAAAAAACATTCTCTCGATGAAAGACTACAGTACATTTTTTTTTCTAAATTTGCGATACTGTCGATTTAATTTGCAGTTAATATTTAACGGAGCACTATAATACAATATACATAAAATATAAGAGAAGTGTGCAGAACAATGCATATACATACAATTGCAATGTTAATATTTTCATTTCCCGAGAATTTCCGGAAGTGTTGATTTTCGCGATTTTGCTGTCAGTTAATTAAACAGTCTACGAATTCAGTAAATTATTAAATTTAAAATTGCTGCAAATTACTAAATGTAATTAATTTAATACACGTATTTTATCCACATATATGTACACATCAAAAATGTAATTACGTGGAGAATTTGTACGATTATACGAATTGTTCTTTTACGTTACAAGAGGGCACTTTACTTTGCGGGTTTCTCCGATCGCTGGGATGAGAACTTTCAAACTGAAAACGTTAAACTCTGAACCTTCTTAATGCCAATGTCTTTGAAGTAGTATTACATTGCATTACATGCACGGTTAAACCTGCAGTACGATATTATTAGATTGCCTTTACCGGAATTCAATGCATGAAACCGGAAACCGATATTACTGGCAGTGCTAATAGTGCCAATATGTCGCTGACATGGAATTTGTCCATTCCAATATGACGCGACATAATTATAACGGTGTAAATGTAAGACGAAGTCACAATGTTAATTTGAATTTCATAGTTGCAATCGCACAATTGGAAATATTATGAAATCATTTTTCTGCTTTCATGAATTTGCTCGTGCGAGATTACGTGACAAAAACTGAAGAAGATGCGAGTTAAAACAATAAAGACATTTGATTCACACCACCTTTGCGTTCAACCCTTGGCTGACCGATACGAGGGCGTTTCGTGCGAGTTTTATGCGACAACGCGGGCGCGACGTCACGTGGGCACCGCCTGCAACTGTGGAACCGGATGCAACAGCCTGCCGCAGACTGACCATCCGAGTGCGCTTCCGGTTGTAATTCGATCCGTGACCCGTGAATTAATATTTCATCACGGTTGCATTGCCACGCGCCACACCACGTTCCCTGCGCTCATCCCCTTTTCAGCGGCGCCTTCCTCATCGGCTGTCGCGCCCAACGTTTTATACTTTTTCGCTTTATTCGCTTCCTTTTGTTGGATGGTTTCGCGCGTGAGATCGACATCGTAAGGTTAACGATCCGTGCTCGCGGAAAATACTGCCATTCGGACTGTAGTCGGGGCACTTCCGACGGAGAAGAATCGCGGTGAAATTAACGGTTGCTCGCCCGCTTCAACGTACAATGCAATGCATTAATGGTTCTGGTGCAAAACGCACTTATCACGCTTACTCTCTATAGGTCTCAGGGCGCTTACTACCGTTTCTCCGGCTGCTGCGTCCATTCTACTCTTTGAAAATTGATCCGACAACCTCCGCTGTTTTGTTTGATCATACAATTCAGTCTTTTAAGTACTAAACAATTACGAGGAATTTTCAATAGTTCATTAAAATTGACACTAGACTGTTTAAACATTAACTGACACTGGCGTGTTCGAAAGAGGTTGATAATGAGCAACTCGGTTATCATCTCGTCGAATATTCCACAAGCGTTCGCCCTTAAGAGTGTCCAGCGAAAGTAATCCGACTGAAAATAGTCCGTGTACCGCGGCAGCGTTGCCGATCGCTGCGTTTACATTTTCCCCGGAAACGAGGGCGATTTTAAGTTTGTCCACGTAACCCCGCAACTTTTGTACGTGCCGAGGTCACGCTCATGAAAATGTCCGCTGTTATCTCCGAAATTTTATCTCGCGAGAAATCTCCGGTATCGCGAAGAACAAACCCGCGCGAGGTGATTCCCCGGAAACCCGATGAGCAAGGTTCGATGACCTATATATCGACGGCACAATACATATACCGGTAAGGGCACAATGCAACTGCGATACGAAGACCCTTGTGACTCTATAGCGACTCGAAATCAATACGGTGTATATCGATGATGTGTCAGTACGCAGACCAGACCGTCTTGCCTTACAATTGACTCCTGCGCCGAAGCCAAGTGGTCCAGACGTGGAGTCGAGGCCGAGTTACAAAGGGGCTGGGACCATCCTGCTGGAATTGCTCGAAATTGCTTAGGCGGATGTTCGACAAGACTAGATGCATCGTAACTGCATTGTGCTGCGAGATGTAGTTTGCGATATTTCGTCATTTGAACGTGCAGCATAATCGGAACCGCATATAATTTCCCAAATTAATGAAAATTTACTTATAACCCGAAAATACGAACATTCGTTGACTGCAACTTAGTATGCATCTCACCTCAAGAAATACATTCGATTATCGTATGATCAGCTTCTCAACTCCGAATCGATTAAGGATTATTGAAAGATTCGTTAAGCTGCAACTTTTGAATGGCTGAACGGCTGCGACATCTAGTAGTGCGAATGTGACAAGTCCTAATTGAAAATAATCTTTTTGTTAGCAGAACGAAAACAGAGCCTTACGGCTGAAAGAGCCCGCGTCCCTGGCGCTTTCCGCCAGCGGAAATTCCGGCGGATACATGGATCCAGACGGCACGGCCATTGTCATGTCATCCGAGCTTCTGCCAGCACCGACTCCGGATCCAAGAGTGACGTGGAATTACTTTGACGAGCAGGGGTGAGTTTGGACAGTAATCTTCCCTCGCTATTATTAGCTTTGCAATATGCGCCTCGAACATCATTCACTCGCGGACGGTATTTTCGACGTCAGCTCAAACACTTTTAGACGTTCTAGAAAGCATTCGCCGATATAATATTGATTCAGCTGCGGCGAGACTTTCGACTTTAGTTTGTAGTTGGAACGTCGACGTTTAATTATTTCGCGCGTTCGACGCAAGTTTTCTTCGGAACTCTTTTGCAACGAGCTATTAACTTTCCGCCGGCTAGAAACTGCATATCGCGCACTGCCAAGACACATCCGCGCGTTATTACTCGCTATATTACGTCGGAATGTTTCAGTCTTTATGCCATTCGTCCGGTACTGCCATCCGCAATTACAGCCGACGTGCCGTTATAATTGTTACGATAGACGTTGCATTTTACGGCGTGACCGTTTCGATACGTGACAAACACACGCAAACCGGAATTCCGGGAGAATTGACGGGAGATTTCAGAAGAAATAACGAGAAATTCAGCGGCAATAATTTTCTTTGTGCAACAGGTACGTTTCAAGAGGTGGTCTACGTGCCGGCGAGGACCCATACGCGAGGAATAAATTCAATCAGGAAGCTTCCGACGGTCTTCCGAGCAATCGTGACATACCCGATACTCGTAGTGCCATGTAAGTAGTTTATTACGTAATGTTTGTCGATGCATTACATTTGTTTTGTTTTTTCAATTAAAATGTATCTTGCAAATGCTTCTTTAAACACTACCACTATTATTACACACATATTAAATTATTAGATTTATTAATTTGTGAAATTAGCAACACGTATATTACACATAATTGGATGTATATAGATGTATATCAATGATTACAAGTACATAACATATATACATATCATTAACACATTTTCCATGCTTATAATATACGTGTACAAGTGATTTATTTCAATATGCATGGTACCGTATAAAAATGAGCTTAATAATATTAAACAAAATAATAAAAATGATCGGTGCATTGTGGCTTGTCTGTCACAACGCAATATTCATTTGCATTGGCATCGTCCATTGACAAAAATGTCGAAGGCGCATCGAAGACGGTTGCTCAGAGTTACAAAATTGTCTCGTGGAATAAATTCCCGATTCGTGTGTCCGTAAAAGGCGGCGAGACAAGTCCCTCGTTTTAAATAATGCATCGGTCCGTACAGTCGGTGAATACGATTTCCCGTCAGACAGTCTCCCGGCAAGACAAGCACTTCGGGATGAGCGAGAAAACGGCGGGAAGAAATAAGAAAACGTAGAAATTGGCCTGTCGGTCGATCAACCCGTTTATATTATTGGCAGCTACGTGATTCTCTCGGCGGATATTATTCCTCGCAAATGATCGGCAAGATCGCGGCGTACCGTTGGGAATTCATGCGGTATCATGACAAGCTGCCATACATTCAAACCGCCAAACAGCAGTTACTCCGCCGAAGAAGAGCAGCAAGATCTCGCGAGTACTGAGTTGCAATATATTTCTCCTAGTATAAGTACAATAAGGTAGTCGTACATAGTCATTTGCAGAGAAGAACTTTCATCCAATTATCTTGAAAATAGATGATGAAAGAAGATAGATAATGTGCAATTTCTCGTAGCAGATAATATATTAAAAAATATCCATTTTATTATAAATTTTATTTTTTAAACGTATTAAAAGACAAATATGTTTTACATGCTTTTTTGTTGATATGTAGTATTTGATCAAAATAAAATACAAGAAATTTATTTCCGCGTATACTACCGCAAATATCTCCGGTAATTTCCTATGAAGCGAATCAATCTGACATTCGTTTCATGTATCAAATATTTTCATTAAAAAGGTAATATAATAATAATAATAATAATTGCGCAAATGTATCGCGAAATATTCAACATTCGAAAATTTGAAATTCCGAGTTTTATCATTGCATTGTAAATGAACGCATATAAATGCATAAGAGCGTAATACCAAGAAATCTCTTCCGAACAGGCTCAAGTGTAAAACTAATTGGTAGTTCCTTTGCGCGATAGGATCGCAAAGTATATACCTGACGCAATTCTTCTGATCCACCTAGACGCAATCTATCCTTATACGCTCTGACACTCACACACATACACGCGCATAAGTACACGTCTTTTTATATCATGAAAAATTCAACGGCGGCATGAAGTTCCAATACATTCAGACCGTAAAGGAGTTTGAGTTTCTTCCAAGAAAAGCGATAAAGCCGCGATCATAAATTCCTACCGATACATAGATCGTTGGTGCCGTTGTTACATGTCAAACGTGTTAGTCGCCCAAAACGCGTCCATGTATAAAGTCTCTCACGAAACTATGTGTACATTTTCCATGTTTACGATCATTGTATGATGTTTGCAATGAATATAAATTATAGTCATCGCGGTATCTGCTGTTATATCTTGTCGCTGGAAATCATGCGAGGATCAACTGTTTGTCATAAAGATTAATCGGTTATATTTGTAATGTACAACGTGTCACGAAGGCATATCGGTAATTAATATCATGATGTTATTTGCAATAAATTATGTTTTCATATGTACATTAATTTTCTCATTGCCACATTCGCTTTATTAAAATGTCATTAGTTAATTGCAATGAATATTATGGCATGTAATTCACATATTTTTATACATGTCATTAAAAAAGTAGAGTATCTTATAAAATGCAAAACAAGTATTGCGAGATGCATATATAATTTATTGAGATGTAGCACTATTTTTTCATAACCAATTATTACTCTAATTAATAAAAACATATTTTTTACTAGAAAGATGAATATCATGTTTTGACCGTAAGATTGCAAACTACAACCTTTGTTGACTACTAAAGATTGTAGCTTGTAGAAAAGCTTCTTTATTGCAAATGTTATATCGTTGATATTCTCCTTTTGCAAAGTTAGTTTCCGTGTGTATTATTCTGAAAAACATGTTGAAAAATGTCTCTGCGAATAGATAGAGAAATATTGCGGGTCTGTACATATCACGCTACGAGGTAAATCCCGCTTCAGGAAAATCGACGCAGGAACGTGCTTTACAGCGCATTCTGTGCGAGATGAATTTTTGCGCCTCCTTGCTCGCGCAGACAGACGTGATCTCGCGAAAATGCAGGAAGTCAAAGCCGGGCGAAGTTGCGCGTTTTAGATGAAAAAGAGATGGTACTTTTTGCTAAGACGAAGGTCGTGGAAGGGTTCTGACTCGATTCTAACGGTTAAGGGTCCCGCAAGGAAGAAGCAGTGAGACGACGGGAATTGGGGAAGCAATAGAATTGAGTTTGCGAAGTTTTTTATGAGCCGGTCTCGTGCTTAATGGTATTGCCTGCTCCTGTTACCTTACGCGTCCAATATACCGCTAATAAAAACGAAGGTTGACTCGAGGTGCTCTCCTCGCTCTCGTCGACCGTACAGAAGTATATACAACATAGTATTCGCTCGAAATTTCAATCCCTGCATGGTTGACAATAACATAACGAAATTTGTCAATAGAGTCGTGTGAGGGCAAGGAAAAGATTGACCGGAGGAGATTACTTTGGAGAGTTTCGTTGTGAAAACATTTCTGTTCAAAGAAAGAATGCTAGAACTTTCAATTGTTTGCATACGATATAACCCAGATATTAACCAGAATAATTTCAATTTAATATAATTATTTCAATGTCACGGAATATTACATGGATCGGCATCTCTTGATCAGAGAAACCATACTATAATCCAATTCCACAGCTAATTAATTAATTCATTATCGATACAGCTAATATTGAATATATCACCTATCAGTACATTTTACAATATATAATACAGTGTTGTTACTAAACACTATTAATATTCTAATATTAATAAAATATTTAGGTGGTTATAGATGATTAATCTCAATATTTTCTACATAGCTTATTTTTTACTTATCTTCTTATCTTATTTTTTACTTATCTCTAAGATAATAATATATTATCTTCAAATAATATGAAAGCAATTATTCTTATACCTATGATAAAGATTTCCTAAGCCTGAAACCGCAAATATATTCTTATTTGTGGTTTCTTAATGTGTGGTTTTTTTAGAAAAAAATAATTCTTGTGTTAATAGATAAAACGATATTACAAAGCTATTTATATTATTATTTTGATATTAAACGATCAATAGCATGTTTATCTAAAAACACTACGGGTTTGAATCGGCGAATTTAGAATGCATTCGCACTTTCTTACCCTGAAAAAGTTCTTTGTCTTTGTTAAGTCTAATTTTCTTCCTTCAGCAACAATTACACGCGACTATATCGTATTTCTTGCGAACAAACCTGGTCAATGGTATTAGCAAACCTCATCCAAACACAAAGTCCTTTCAATAGATATGACTTAGTATCGATATATTTGCTTGTATATCCTGACTATGGACGATATTGCGCAAGATGCCATTAATTTCGCTTCAAAGCGAAAGGGGATTCGTATCAGTTTACGTCCGTTTGATTAATTCTGTATAACGTGCTGTCGGAGCGGATTCGGATCCGCGTGAGTTATCGGATACGATCCGTGACGTAAACTTCGTTTTCTCCCTGGCACACGCCGGTGCGCGCTGGGCAAGTAATCGCCTTGATTCCTGACGGAGCAACGCGGAGATTCTGTTAGTTGCGTCCGTGTATGACCTCATGAATCACGAGAGAATCAGCGAGAAGTCTGAGAACTCTATATAAACGGTGACTGATGGGATTATACGAAATATCCGTCATGGATTTTATAAGTATTAGCTGCCTAGGATCGAAAGTAAATACATCATCTGCGCCTCCCCGCATGCAAGAGGAGACTTTAGAAAATTTACTAACGAAAATACTATTTGCATTATGTGCATGAATTTTTTTTTTAATTACATGGCGCAGGATTATGACGAAATTAAATACTTATCCGCTCACATTCATCGCTCGTAACGTCCTTCAGGCAGCAATCGAGAAATCCGATAACCGATGCCAGAAGCAGCTTTAAACGTTACATGATCTCCGTTGAATGAGATTGCAACGCGATCGATTGTACTGTATCAATTGTCAAGGAGCGAGCGTTGCCGGACTTTGTCTTTCAATAAATAATTTTCCGCAAAAAGTCGTTTATTAAAACACTTAAAATTCTCGTCAGGAATATATGTTTGACCGCAGAGAGATCCATTCCATCACGGCGTCCATTGCCACGTCCCATTGGTACATAATATTTGACTCTCCGACAATCGTTCAAACATTGAACTACCGCTCGCGTACGAATCAAACTTACGAAGTCACCATAGTGCTCCGCAAACACGGTATTCGTTATCGATTGCCTTCCTCTTGTAATTTCCATTATATTTACCGAGGCTAGAAGATCTACGTTATTTGCATGCCGTATGCATCACGAAACTCGATATTCCGGTCCATATGCATTAAACATATCAATACTCTGCGAATGTCGAGATAAGGATCCCGGGAGTGGTTTACGCGTGATGTGTATTTGTAAATCCTCCATTGCGATCGAAACCTTTGAAGGTTCTCTAAGACGAATATCTTGTAGGATCTCCTATGATAAAATTTTTACGCATCGAAAATCATTGTGCGCGAGCACAAAGCGGCGTTAACGTGTAAACTATAATCGACAATTGGTTTATACGCAAATCTAAAATAGTATCTTACGCAATGACAGCTGCGAGTATTATTTTTCAAAAAACAACACAATATTTTATAAGATTTTGAGATTTTTATTTCGACATGGGTTGCCGTAGTGCGAAGAATTATGGCCACGCCGAAAATACCAACCTCCATAGAACAAAATGTCAGGAGAAAAATTATAGGAGAAAAATAAACGCTATGGAGTTGTGTGCGTTACGGATGTGTTTCAGGGAGAGGGGAGGAGAGGGGAGAAAAGGTCGATGGAACTATCTATTTGCCTCTATCTTCTGGCTGACGTAACAAGATTTCGCTACTTGCACGCGGTCTGACCGTACTCGCAGCTACTACTTCCCGGCTCAATAAACACGCACGATCCACTTGACGTGGAAAAGAATTGATCTATCGACAGTTTTAGAAGTTGTTGTCAAAAAATCAGTCTGCTGTATGAAGCAAAATTTAAAATTCTGCATACATTTACTCTGTAGAATTTCTTTTGTGTACTTATTTTATTTAAAAGATACTGGTTTTACACATAACTGAATCACAATCGATATGCTTTTATGCATGTTTTGTTGAAGATAAACCAATCTTAACAATAATTTTACATTATACATATTGATATTACGAATTTTATTTGGAATAATATTATAATCCCTCCGTATATCACAATGATTTCATAAAGCATTTACATAATTAACAATATGATTTATATATTATTAACGATAATTTGTAAACTAATTTGATTAATTAATCAGAAATTTATTTATAAAATACAGCAAAATAATAAAAATAGTAAACTGAAATAATATGTGAAATAATCAATTATATATCGCATTTTGTTTATGAAAAATCAAATGGAAGCAGAAATTAATAGATATCTCCAATTATGTATCTTTTGTATTATTCATTTGCAATTTTCATACAAACTGTCCGATTAAATGATTAATGGATTAAACGAAGAAAGCATATATTAAAAATACACGTAACTTAATATAACATTAATATAAATTAATATAACACATTAATTAATTTTAATGGAAAATTATATGTTCAACAATACGATATACAGTCTAGAATGGTAGAACCTTATTTGCTGCTCAGATTTGATAAATTATAAAGTGTGCTGTGTGTATATATACAACGCAAGATAGATCGTGCGCGATGTAGTTCTACAGAATCTAGCAGTGTGTCTTGTCGTCCCTTCCCTATTCTTATGAAGTAATAATTCGGTCAGTCCCAGGATACCTTGGTACGTGGCTATGAATTATAACGAGGGCAGCTTTGTACTCTATTATGAGATCTTCTAGGGCCAGATATGCGTTGTCGTCTGATGTATGGCCGACCTCCCGGTCCTCATTTTGCGCACCGGCTGTTTTATGTCTCCTGCGTTATCGATCCGCGTTGCCTGTCTCGGCCGTTGCAGGCATAGAAATATTTAATTTCCCTGTTTGCAATATTCCCGGGTGCATTGCAGTGAGACACGTGCATTATGTAACTATTTCAGCGCTTCTTTTTCACGAGACTCTGTTTCATCGACACAAAGTGGAGAAAAGTAGAGAGCGCTTTTTCGTCAAGCGTTACGCGATAAAAAGTAATTTCTTAAATAATACGTTTTATTTTACGACTGACGCATTTAATATTCGTGAAATTCTGAAAAATTGCGGACGAATCGTGAGTTCTTCGCTGCAAGGACCCATACGCGACGTTGGTTACGCCACTGCACGTGGATAAAGGCCATATACTCGAAGTTATTCAAGTAAATCCAGCGGTGTCTCAGGGAGCTTTACTCGAAAGAGACGAGCGGAATCGAGTCACCGTGCTGCTGATATCGTCGATGCCACGACAAAGGACGTCATCTTGCCCAATCCATCCGAATTGCACAATAGCTGGCCATGCACGAGCGAACTTTGCGACGTGAACCTGATCCTCCTGGCATATTCGTATCAATGAACTTGTTTTAACGACTTTGCAATGCAAATTACTTTGCTGACCTTTAATTTTATAGGCGAGAACCCTTTAATATTTATGAAACTCGATCCGTTGGATCAATTCCAATTTTTTCTTTTTACAAAAGGAGATACATGAACCGTTTGAAGTCACCGTCGCTGTATGCACTTTGCGATCTCGTTCCTAAATTACATAACGACGACGAAAATTTGACGTTTGTCAATGAGACCCGCACAATCGACTTTAATATCCCCGTGACACTCTCCGTGCACTTTGCTAAAAGTATCCGGACAAATTGCGAGCGAAGTGCGCCATTTCTCGAAACGAATTTCCCAGAGTCTCCAGACGCTGTGAGAGCTTCGCGTGTTGGAGAAAGTCGAATCACGTCAGCGGGCTATGAAGATTCTCAGAGCCGCGACAAAAGATGCCATCTTGTCCGATGCACTTGGCTGACACAATGAAGTTTCGTTCCTATCTAGCCGTACGTAGCGTTACCGCCTGCGTCAGCACTTCTTGCATAAGCGCATCGTCTGGCAAATGGACGACACGGTGCGGCAGATTCCGCTCATCCCGAAATGAGTTCGTCGCCCGCGAGCGAGTGTGCGAAAACACAAGGTGCCCGCAGGAGCGGACTGCGAGACCGAATCCTTCGCGCTCTCCCTCCTCCTATTCCTCCTCCTCTCCCCCCGCGATAAGACGGCATCGCGAGAAAACCGATTTCTCAGTCGAAAAACTTCGCCGCCATTCCCGGGGCCCGCGGGAAAGTGCTCGTTCCGCGATATCGACGCCGATAGAAACAATTTCGCCGGCGATTCCGACTTCTCGAGCAACGCTCGAATGCGCCGGGATTCGCGGGCGTTGCGATTGCGGCCGTTTCATAAACTCCAACGTTATTTCCGGGCGCGTTTCCCTCGCGCTTAAAACCGTCATATGACTTTTATCGTGTACGCGAGATCGGTAAAGAGATCCCGCATCATTCTTTCTATCGTTATTACGTACGATCTAGCATAAAGAAAAAAAACTTTGATGGCGGCTTCTAGTTTTATACGAAATGATAATTTTTCATAAATATTTTAATTATAATTTTATATAAAAGATAACTGTACATATTTATTAGTAAAAAATATCTATATAAATTGTAAATTTACATGAAAATTTGAAGAATCTAATATAAATATCAAAATCAGAAATGCAAAAAAAACCATGTATAAATTTTCGAGAAATGTTTCCATATCACTTCTTCGATTTACAAGGTTTCGTTTCATAAATTCTTCTAACAAAAGTGTTAACGTAAAACAAATTTCATCGAAGCAAATTCGGAAGCATACAGAATGACTACGTGAATGTCGAATGTGTACAAGTCATTACTCCGGGTCCAACCGAACCGTTTGCACGCTTTACGTCTGGAAGTCCATTGTAGTGAATATCGTCTTAAGGCGCCATTTTCAGATAAGGTGGAGTCCAGGATAAACGGATTTTTCAACTGAAAAATTCTATAACCACTTTGGTGCGCGGTGACGGTATTGGCGTGGCACGGAAACTCTCCAACGCTGATTCGCCTTCACAATATAGAGTCCGACGCACGACTTCCGCAACGACTGTTGCAACTGTCCGATACAGTGACTGTCACGCTCAGACAGTAAATTCGATAGAGCTTTTTTTGTCAGACGTTGTCGCGGCGTCTCTTTATTCGGATGCCATTTATACTAATTTTATACAGTCGACAAAATATGTCAAAACGCTATTTCATTTCTCGCTCTTTTACACAGCGTAATATGAACTCTACGGAGTTGACTACGTCCCTCATACTTTTTTACAAAATAACTTATGATTTAAAAATAGGAAATTCTGATAAAATATATTTTATTTAAACAATATATAATTTGTCACGCGTTAATAATTTCTACCATATTATAGTACATTCATATTTTTTATATGAAATAAAATGTTTGGTTGCATTTTATTAATTATATATTATAGGAACATTTAAAAGATATAAAATTTTATAAATAATTTGTGAAAGTATTCTCGCGAATCACAAAAGGAACCAGCTTTAGCTCTCGATCTTTCTGATAATTACTCAAATCAAGAATACTGGAAAAGCTTTTAATAAAAATAATCCAGAGAGGATCTAATTTTCTAAGGGTTTGAACAATGGATCCACCAGCGTCCTCGTAAACTTTATTATCGGTAAAGACAGACCCCTCAGTACACTTAGAGAATGACTCTCTTCACGTCGCCTCGTGTTAGCGGTTCTTTTTTATCGTTGAACCTGCTGACGCCCTTTACGCCCCTTCAGCGCACAAAAGAGCGGCTACCATCTTATCTTAAAATACCTTAAAAGTATCTTCAAAATGAGTACTTCCGCAATTCAATTTTGCCGCGGTAATAAACAGCCGACTCGCTCATTCTCTCCGAGCGAATCTTTTTACGAGTTCGTTGAAAATTATTTTGCGTACGTTCAGGAACAAGGTCGTTTTGTTAAAGTATCGTCAGTAATACCGTGCCACGATTACGTCGTTGATTTTCATCACGATAAGTTTCTCGCGGACGCGTTGGTAAAAATTATTTAAAATCCCTCGCGCGGAATCGAGTGCCCCGGCGATTCCATCGCACGATGGAATCGAGTGATATCGGAGATCGGTGGCAATCGCTTCTACTGCGCTGAAAATTCGACGGAAGATATTAAAAATGCTTTTGTGGAAACTATTGAATAACCCGGATTCATTATTGGATTTCTACATATTTTTTTTCTGTCTGTGCAAGGAATAACTGTGGAAACATTCCGAGTGATCGTACGATTCCAACGCTACGTTAATGTTGTTATGATATCAAATGGTATTTTTCGAATATCGGTGGCGCTTCCAGAATTTTCATTCAATTATCGTTTTTTCCATGCTATGGTTTCTGGAGAAAGAAAAAATTTTTAACGTAATAAAAATTTTTATTTTGATTATTGTAGCGCATAATGTTTATTATACGTAGAGATTAATTGAATTATTTTCTCGTGCCATAATCTAAAACTAGCTTTAAAATGAGCAATAACAAATTGATAAAATTTTATTCGTTTATTATTATTCAGTCTCTTTTTACTTTACCTATTAGTAATTTTATTTTATAAGACTTTTTATATATTTATATATAAAATAGTTAATAGTGTTCAGAATAACGAATTAATCAAATCAAATTAATTGGTGAAAACAATTTTTCCTTATCAATCTTTTACGCAGAGATGAATCAAAAGACAGATGCAATCTAGTTAGATTTTTCAATTGAGAAACATGGTTTCCAACAAACGTACGTTATCTTTTAGTTCTTAGCGCCGTATTCTCCGATATTGCAACAGTTAGTTCTGTCGCTATGCGAATTGGTCTCCACTGGAAATATCCCAAGGGATACCTATATCCTTTGCTTCCTGGCAATTTCCTGTATAAACGCTGGTAGCTACTTTTACAATAACCATGATCATACGACAACGTGGAAGCTTTCTTATAATCGCTTGGGACTCCAGTCGGATTTCATTTTTATAACTGTACCGAGCTTAAGACATGCGTGTACTTATTCCCTTGACCTCCGATGAATAATATCAGCTAGAACAATTCTGCAAATTCTCGTTTCTCTCCACGTATCTTTACATAGTTCGGGACATTAATATATGGCTTTTAATTAAAGTACAGAATCAGTATTTAGTTCGTATCGTAAAAAGATTTAACTGTTGTATCTTTAAAGCAATTGAAATTACAATAAAATATAAATAAAGAATAAATTTTACAATTAAATGCTAATACAGAATAAGAAGAAAAATTGTGCAAATTAAACGTAAAAGTAATCTCTAAATATATATATTAATTTATACAAAATGAATCAATAAAAAAAATTTTTATGGATAATTCAATATTATCTATTATAGATGTTACGTATCTCCTTTCTATTTAAATCGATAGTTTCCTTGACAAATTAATGCTCTGTATCTCAGAAAATGTAAGTAACTTCTATATAGATCTTTTGGGTACATCTTATCTGCGAAGTGAATCCAAGCGCAGCTTCTTTGAAGAAGGGATGTCAGAAAGAATGAAAGAAATATTTCTTCTTTTGATATGAGCATGGAAAGATGTAACCATCTTTTTCAGAGTCCGGAATACCTTCAAAATCTCATTTCATAATGTCTACGATTCTATGTGTAGTGTGCTATTTTATATGAATAATGCGCAGCGATATCCTAGCATTCCTCTTTACGTCATATATCTTTGCATTACACATAATATGGAAATTTCTACCTCCGAGGCATGTACATATACGTATACATATATCCAGATACGTGATCTTTACTAAATCTTTTTATTCCAACATTTCATTCAACGACACCTTACGAATAATGTTTGTCGTGACATCTACTTAAGTCTTTATTCAACATTTATCCTATCTAATATAATGTTTAAATATATATGTAACAATATGAAAAATATGTATATTAGAATATAATTTAATAAACAATATCTCGACGCAGATTGATTTGATTGTTTTTTGACAGTTAAATCAATTTATTCAATATAATATTAATTTAACTGTTTTTAACTTTCTAACTCTTCAAAATATACATTTTCTCTTTATGTTAAATGAGTATATTTAATTAAATATAATGAGTAACATATTTGATGTTTGTTCCTTTCTACAATTAATGATGAATGTGAATATTAAAATAGTTAAAACGTAACTGGATTTGCTACGTTTACGTCTCGCCGCAACGGAAAAGCTCCCCGCCACCCATTTCTTGCCGCCACCTGCCATTGGGGTAAACCGGAAAACTCTGCCACGGTATAGAGGAACCAGTCATTACGAGGGACTCGCTGTTAACGTTGGGAACTGCGGGTAATTAGGAAGCCCCTCGTAAATAGCGTGCTCCGGCAGCATGCCGGTCGGAACTTACGAGTTAGAACGAGGCAAGGCATACCGCGTTGAGAAAAGAAAGGAGGAAGAAAGGGAATTAGTGGTCCGCTTAACTCCGGAAATCTGTTATATTGACCTCGCGTTTCCCTCGCCGGCGCGGCGCGGCGCGGAAGTAGATAGAGCCTTCCTTCGATTTCCGTCAAGAGGATCTCATCGACGTGGCACCCACTTCGGCTCTCGAGCGAGACCGAAGCTGGATAAAGGTAAAGCTGGCGAGTTTTCCGCATATCCGTCATTTTCTACCCGTTCTTGCCGTTATCCTCTTGAAGGATATACACGGGGGTGAGCGGCCTAAATTGTTACAATTGTGTAAAATTTATTTTATATGTATCGAAACAATCCGACTTTCCTCCACGGAATTTTATATCCACAAACAAGTTGCGTCCTCGTCGGTTCTCTCATTGTCCGGATTCCTCACGTGTCGTGCGAGAGATAACGTAAGAGCGCGCGGCTCCTACTATCACCGACGCCGTGCAGATTCATCGCGGAATCTCGTAGGAAATTTCTCGACAGAAACAACAACGTTATGCGCTCTCATCACGAGACATCCAATCAGTCGCGTGTAACGTCGCGCTTCGTTTCTCGTTTCAACATTACAGCTCGCTTACTTAGTTTACACGCGCGAAAATAAATGTGCGCACACGCTACGTACGCGCGAGTACGTCGGTTTGCACCTGGAAAACTAATCTCCGGTTACTGCTGCGGGATAATTGTGTTTGCCTTCCATTTAAGTTGTTTGCACATCTGTTTGCATCCTAGCTTCTCTTTTAGACTAACTCGTCTTCAGATTCAGCTTGCCATCAGGCCGCCATTCTCCGGCGTACGCCTTCCTTCTTCCTTCCTTCCTTCGCCACTTCTCTTTTGCTTTCCTCAACGTCGTATCTCGTACGACAGTCGGATGCTCTTAATTGTCTAATTAAATTCTATATCCGTTTTCTGATTTGCGGTACATTAATCATTATTAATATTAAAGTTGTGAAATTATTTTTTAAATATTACATTTTTCAAAATATTTTTACATTGTCAGCAACATTGCATTATCTGCCGTAAAATAGTTGCAAAAGAGATGAAGAATATATATTAGACACACGTTGTTAGTTTAAAGTAACAAATATCAGTTTTTTTCTTATAAAAGTTTCTATATCAAACGAGTAATTTCAATACTAACATCCTTTCTAAAAGAATGTGCACGGCGCAGAAACTATCGAGATGAGACTTTGATAGAAGGAAAATCGAATGAGAAAAGGACGAAGAAGAAAGGGAAAATTAAATGAGATCGAAGTAAAGAACCGATGGATTCACTTGTAAATTTCAAAGGAATTTGTAGCGAGAATTCTTTCTAAAAATTTAAAAGAATAAGATTAAGTGTGCAAGTGTCTTAACCTTAATAAATCTTATTTATTATAACAACATTTCTTTTAAGATAATATACATTAATATATTATAACATATGCATATTATGTATTAAATTATATATTGACAGTGTATATTGAATGAATTGTGTAAACGAGATGCATAGGTGTATGCATGCACGAACATGCGGTATACGACGGGCTTGTAATACGAGTAACAATTATTCTAGTTGTACAGGCGTGAACCTTAACGAGCGCGTACGGCAATTAATGGCGCACACTGTCCCGCAATCATTATGATCGATCGCCTCGATTCCGCACCGCGTGCGATCGATACCCGCGCGCGCGTTTTCCCGTGAGGATGCGTTCCCACAGAGATATACCGGAAACCGAACGGCGATAGATCGAGTTCTCTCGGGGAAAGTGCGCGATCGAACTTTTTAAGGCGCACAGGTGAAAGAAGCTCGCTTGCGCGCGACCATCGCTCGTGTTTCTCTCCCGTTAGCTACCGTCTACGGGACACGAAGGAATGTCTCGACCCCGAGATCCCACGCGGGCCATTAAGGCCGACAGAGAAGTTTCACGATTTGATCTATGAGAGGCAGGCAATCTAAAATAGCGTGAAGACGGGCTCGTTCGTCTTACTGATGCAAATAACGCGATCTTTCCTCGTCGATTCGATGAAGCTGCTGTGTTTCGCGTGATAGGAATAGATTAGAATAAATTTTAGCTTCTGCACGACATGACTTCTGTGAAATGTATATAGGATAGAATGTCTCCGAATGCACTATTTCGATACTACTTGATCTAACCAATTCAAATTCAATTAATATTTCTGAGAATATCAAATAACTCGTTATAATAATAAACATTAATTTTTATTAATATCTGTAAGAAATTATGTATATAAAACAATTTCGCGAATGCATATTAAAAATATATTATACTTACATTAGGTATATTAAAACCTCCCAATTTAAGATAATTAGAAATCAATTTACGCATTTGGATTGGCAGAAAAAAAGAGAGATCGCTCAATTATACGCATGGAATTACCATCATTACTTCTTAATATCCATACATACACACACACACATATATATATGTATCTATGTATAGTATATCACAGCATTATCATTTGCGGGAAATAACAGTTAATGATAACACCTATTATAGGATAGTTTGATTGTGGTACTTTTAGCACCCATGCATTAAACACTGATAAATCAAATCGATCCACCGAAAAAGCTCAATGGAGCACATATATAATGATTGAAATCCGTTGAATTACCAGTAACATCGATATCGCGACGGAAATTTGCCGATACGCTTCTATGAACAGCTTGATTCTATTTTGGATATATACAATCCCAAAGCGTCATCGATTTCAATTAGCATTCCAAGTACGACCGCTAACCCGTTAAAAGCTCGTATGAAGGAACTGACATTTCATTCATTAAATAGTTATTAATAAATCCTTCACTTTTGGACAAAGATATTATTTAAAGATTTTATTTTAAGATAAAGAATCTTGTAGTTAGAAATCTTTACCAAATTCTTCAGAAGATATTAAAATGACCTTTTGCTACTTTCTTTTTAATGCTAGTAAGTGGAAGTTTTTCGATTTGCGTCATTACATTTAAAACTCGAAAAATTAAGGTACAGTCTTCGACGAGAATTGATAATTTGCAACGAAATCACGGTCACTGAAAGAACTTTAAAGCGCAAGAACTTTGGCCACGATAATTATCGGACTCATAACAGCATAGCGCGGTCTTCTTTATTCAGGACCATCGATTTCGAGTGGGACAGAGAAAAAGACCCTGACTTAAATTCGGCCGGTCAATTAGCGCTAATTAATCGTTTCTGCACGAGGACCTCCTAGGGTGCGGCGCTCTAATTTCTTTTTTTTTTCCGCCTCCGCCCACAAAATAGCCGTCCCTCCATCCTTTCTGGATCCAAGCTGGATTGCTCGATGCTACAGTTCGGTTTCTGCTGAATAATACATAAACCGCTTTTAAAATCAAAAAGTTGCTCGTCGTTTTTCCGGCCCTTTTTTTCAGCAGCTATGCTTGCGCCAGTAGGGCCGGTCGTGTGAATACTTAAACGCGCGCAGCTGCCACTTCGTGTTATAACGACCGTTTTTTTCAAGGCTCGTCACCCTTTCCCTTCTGCATTTTCCACTGTTTTCATCCACAGAAGAGAAAAAGAGCGAAGGCGAAAGGGAGAAAGAGAGAGATGACACCAATTTTCCTTTCGTATATACTGACATTCTTCCCTAACACGAGAGCACACGACACTATAGAGTGAAAGCGGTGAAAAACGATTACGCGGTCCAATTAATGCCCTCTCTTGTAATTATGCAAGAGATTACTTTCCCACCGATAATTCACGGTAGCCTTCATTTTTTTTTGCACGCATGTGGTATATAATGAGTTAGCCAATATTAATTATTAACTTGCCGTTTTTGCAGATTTGATTTCTGTTGTTAGTTTGAGACTTGCAGAATATCGATATTAATACAAAAGAGTTTTTATTTTTAAAAATAAAATATCAACGACAAGCAAAAGATAAAAGAATTGTTTGACGATATCAAGTTTATTCGAGTAAAAATCTAATTTGAGATAGAGTCAGTAATCTTTTTCAAACAAAATTAATTTAAAATTTATAATTTTCCATCTTGAAAAATTTAATTTATTTTGTTTTAAAAAAAATTTTTTTATGTTTTCTAATGTCATTAGTATATGACTCTTCAAATCGCTAATATTAAAGCGCTTTGTTTAATATCTGAATACATCCCTGCATGTGCTCTCGAGCCATGTTATATTTAATATATTGGATATACCGCATACACGTTGCAAGTACATAAACTCTGCAACCCTCCGATGCAATTTACTTTTTCCTCGTTCTCCACCCTCTACGCCATGCAACGACTTTAATTTTCTCGGGAGAGCCTGTCGCGCTGTATCGCCGTCGTAAAAAACTTGCGCGGAAGAAAAAAGGTTACGCGGCTCAATTATTCCGTCGTCTTCCCGCACGGGTAATCCTTAAGATCCGGTCGAGTCGCTCGCTCGGAGGACGGACGATTTCTGGTGTACGGGACGAGGTACTTTGTTTCGCATTAAGAACCGCTAAACGCGCTTTTTGCTGGCCGCTTTGAATAAATTTCGTGGCCCGCAACTCGAAATGCCGATTCAACAATCGCGCCGTAAATCGCGCGGGCGATTGCGCCAGTCCTTTATGTCGGCGAAGTTATAATTGAGAAAAGTTTTCGGCTTACAAGATGAATATAATTTAAGCGTAGTCGCGGCCGCCTTGCAGATTATCGATCGAAAATTTATATACGGGCCGCGATAAACCACTTTTCATTGTTGCAAATTGTGGAGAATTATGAGTCGTTATACACGATGTTTGAACATAAAGATATTCTTGTTTATATTGCTCATTTTAAACTCGGTTAAATAGACCTTACAGAGATATACTGTACAAACAAAGTACGCGTATAACCGCACAAGTCTTTTTTATTGCCACAAATTTAAAAATGGTTATCGCGTTTGTTAACTTCGGCAATGTTTAATTAAGCGATTTAATTTATTGTTAAACAAAATCTATTTTTCGCATGCCGCACTGAAAATTATCGATCAATATACGATGAAAATTTGCTTTTGTAAGATTTAAATTATTATTCGTTCCTGATGCACTTCTGACACGCGAGGTCTTTCCGGTTGTTCAGTCGTAAGGAAACGCGATTTGTATACGTCAAGCTGATTTCTAAATGCTAAGTCCGACATTTTCTCGGCGCAATTAGATAACAGCATACCGTTTCTCTCTCGTCACTCCCGCACTCTTTAATTGCAGGAGGAAGATACCGAACTCAAAGATGCACGGTAATCGCCCATAATTATTACACATCAAGTTCAGGATCTCCCTCTCGCGCAATTAACCGAGAACACGCGCCGTTCTCTGTTCCCACGGTAGAAGCAAGATCGACATAAATCTCCGCGGAAATCAACGCAAAAATAACATAAAATAGTACTACCGAAATTACCTACTTTACATTCCGAAAAAATTATAACAAAATTGTAGAATGTATAATATATATTTCACAAAAATTAACAGTCCTTTTTAATAATAATAATAATATTCTACTTATCTTTTATGCGTATAAAAACTCTGAAGATAAAATTGAAAATTGAAAATTATATCATATCTAGATGAATTTTTTTCCCAAGTTTAGATATTTTACTCTCTAAAAGTAAATCAATGAAATTCACTGTCAATCATCGATTATACACTGATTGGCAGTGTTAAGTATACCATTGAAAAATTTCGCTGATTGACAGTGCGTTTCACTGATTCACTTTTAGAGAGTAGATAGTTTAAAGAAATTTAGTCGCATATATATCAACTAGACATTAAAAAATTTCTTGTACTATACATTTTTCAACAGATACGCTTATGCGCATCGCTGCTCTTCCCGCTGAACCGAGGGAAAGTTTTCTCATGTGTGCACGTTACCTATGTACCGCGTGTCCTCTTAACGCGCCGATCTCTTGGCGGGCGACTCTCATTTATCTCGGTCTCGCTTCGTGTCTGCAACGTGACTCAATCTTCCCTCACGTAAGGACCGCCACGTGAGATCCTTTAAGAGAGTCGCATCTTATTCCGCCGACTGCCGACCGTCCACCCCCGATCACGATTCTATCTCGTCGATTTCAGGATCTTTTTGCTTCATCCTCTCGTTTTAGTGGGAATACGTGGCGTGAACTTCGCCGGGCAAACGAACTGCGCACGTTCCTCGTAAAATGCTTCCCGCCGAGAAAGCGCTAGATATTTCGTTGCGATATGTAGGAAACGTGTGGAGTAAATTTGACTGATGGCACCGTAATCTCGAGATATAATTCCACCGCAAATTTTACGGCGAGCGTAACTACGCCGGCTTAATCAATGCGAGATGAGTTCTTCTTCGTCGATTCTCAGATCGGTCCACGAGAAGATATCAAATAGCACGTGATATGTCATCATGTATCATACTCTCTCGTCGTTAAGACTACTCGAAGTTTATTAATTCATTACTAATGGCATATATTGCGTTTGAAGGGACCATTATATGCCACGGCGAGAGATTTATCTCATTTTGCATCGCAATATCAGTATCAGTATTGATGAGATTAAACTTTCATATTGATGATTTTTGATCCTAGAACAGTAATGTGATCTGATGGATCACATACATTTCTAGTTGCGTGAAAGTGATCGATCGATTCAATGTGAGATTCAATGCGATCTTTTAGCGCGAAAGGCTAAAAGTACAAATAGACTCGCATAAAATGTACGCGCAATATATTGCATGAAACAAATACGTAAATTAATTAAAGTGATAGAAATGATGAATAAGAAATTGTTGGGAAAGAAATTCCGTGTGCATTACCATTCTCTCTGCAGAACTCGGTGTGATGTCTTCTTTTTCTAGGATGCGAGCATCGTCGCAACGACGCAATAAAAGTCGCACTATATATCCCGCCGCAGTTCGTTCGTATAATTAATGTAATGTTCGCGCCGGTTCTTTATGTTTAAATCCAGACGGTATCGCGCGGCGGCGGGCGAACGAGGTGAAATACGTAAGGAGACGAGAATGAGACGGCGAAATGGGAAAAACGAGCGCGGCCGGAAGGGCACAATTGTGGCAGCTTCACGGAAATTACGAGCTTAAAGGAGGACACCCGGGGAGATGAAACAACGCCTCTCTCTCAAAACTTATACGAAATTAGATTTTCAATTTCTCTGCCTGGCCAGCGCAACGACCGCTCCTTGTTCTCCATCCCTTCTCTCCTTCTCTTTCGTCGCGCCATCCCAAATTGCGGAGAAAATAGAAACGCCGCTGCGACGAGCCGTAAGCGGATGCAATCCTTTCGCTGGATTACAGGCGGGAGAAGGAAAGGAGTAGGGCCGCGAGAGACGAGAGGGAAAAAAGTCCCTCTGCATCCCCTGCGACCGCTCGGCTTTATTTACATCTTCCTATGGGTCCGCGCGCTATCTCGGCACCGGAGCGCGAATTGAAATCGCGAAACTAAGTCGCGGAAAAATAACTGTTTGTGGACACTTCGCCGCTGATGATCTTGCGGATTTGCCGCGTTATAAGAAATACGATAAATATTCGGATTGAATAGCGAGCGCGCACGGGGATATTGGAAGCTCCTTTGCCTCGCAACTCATACAGCATTTATACGATTCAGATTTATTCGAGATGCATGCAGATAATGCTTTTAAATTAGATTTTTACAATTTTGTTTTTTTTTTAACGCTTTATTTTTTTTTTGTCGCGTGCGTTTCTGCATTAATGTACAACCGATTCGCTATTTCAAAGTACAGAGACCAGAGAAAGATTATAACATTGATGACGAGAGAGTGTTAAAAGGCATTAAAACCGTGCGAGAGTAATTTGACAATTGTACCGCGTTCCGATGCTGGCCAATAAATCCGGCTTTAACGAGATTAAAGGACAGACAAATTCGGTAGCGCCGGCACCATCAAACGTGTATTCGAGCAAAAACGAAGTTTTCGAGTTTTACACGGTTACGCGTCGGACACGGCATTGTCGATGTGCGAACACACGGTCATAGCCGATGACGGATAGGCAATATACGTTGCGATGCACAGACCAGAGAACCAACTCGAAATCGCTTTTTCTTATTTGCATAATTTACCACGTCGCGCTACTTCACCCAGAGCATAGAATATCGGCATCATTTACATAAATGGTCTCTTGAAACTAGCATTCTTTTTATTCATGGATTTTATATGTATACATTCACGTTCAGAGAAGAAAGAAAAAATTCGAAATATTAATTGCACGCAATCGTACAATTCTGATAACAACGCTTTCTCGAAAAGGCTTGTTTTTGGAATGCAAATAATTTTTTTATTAAAAAATAATTTTTAGCCATTTCCACAATACGTGCAAACGATGAAAAATGCTAAATCATCTCTTGTATGGTTATAACAAAATTTACGCTGGGAGAAATCCGAACAATCCATATTGACGTGAAATTATCCCTATCGCATTGTCACGAATGTATGATGCAATTTTCCAACATATTCTGAATTGGTTGCGTTTTGCAATATCGCGGAGACAACATCGACTGCATCTACCTAAATGATGAAATTCCCAAATAAAGCATATATAATGCCAAAAAATGCAAAATCTATAAATTCTACAATAATAAAAATCCAAGTGAATTTTAGTAGATATATATTAAATTTCAAATATAAAAATATACTGAGCTTGATAATATTATTTTACAAATAACATCAATTATTAGTAGAGCCCTGATTACAGAAATATTACGACTATTCTCATATATTAAAGCTTTCTATTTTGTTATTATATCCATATACCCGTTTTATATAGATATAATGATAAACCAATTAATTGATTGTGAACAAAACATTAATTTCAAACAAATATTGTTTATTGTACATGAGTATGTTCACTATGTTCACAGATACACACTTAAATCTGTTTAATGAAAAGTGGAAAATAATAAACGGTATATCATATATCTTTACTCGTTTTGCCGAGTGGATAACAATTTCACCCAAAGCAATTATCGGGCATACTAATTGAATCTTTCAACGAAGTGTAAGGATCGATTTTATTCTATTTAGTTGCTTGGTTATTGTATTAGTTGATTATCGTTATATTTTGTTTAAACATTTAAACTGTAAAGTTGACGTAAAATAATTCAGAAACTCACAGTATTATTCAATGTAAAATAAAAATCAGACACGAAATTCTACGGAACTAACTTTTGTCCGTAAATAATACTGGCGTGGAAACACAATTAAAATCTCTTATTTTTATTAAATAAAAGTTTTTGACTTGCTGCGGCAGCAACTGGAGTTCCATTCTGCCAAGTCAAATGTTGACTTGTTCCTATACAGCCATAACTAATGATCGTTCTCGATCTCTGTGAAATATCGTTTTTGATCACGTTGTGAGCCAACAATCGAACTCGCTATTGAAAAGGCGGAACTCAATTCTTGAACTAATTATCCTTTGGCTTAATAATTTCAAAGTAAAACAAACATGAAGAATTATATAATAATTTCTGAATTAGAGAATGGAGAGCTAAATATGGTATAATTCAATCAGACAATTGAAACGATCGATAATATACGTCAAAATTTAGAACTTGATAAAATATGATTTAACACAAATTATTCGCAAAAATAGCAGCGCAAAACAGATTAAATTCCGCTGCAAATATATGCTCGTAACTTAAAAATAAGCTGGTAAATATAAATTCGCGGCAAATTCACAACACGCAAATAATATGTGAAATGCATCGTAGTTGCAAAATCAGAGCATTATAATAGGAGACCGAAATTATTCGTAATATTAATTCACTCATCCCGATGCATAGCTGAACTCAAACGAATTTATGCCGACTGCAGCTGGCATTTTTATTACCTATTCCAGCTCCGCAAATGGGAGTATAAGTCACGGTGTTACGGTGTACAGCCGATCTATAGTCTGAATCTATTGTGGAATTGAACAGAATATGGCCGTACCAGACATTCTAATGCTAATCATCTATGACAAATTCATCGTGGTTATGTAATCGGAAAGCAGATAAGCTGATTATTTATCAATCTTCTTACGCATATGAAATTAGATTTTTAATTTCGTATTCACGATCTCACTTTCGCGAATCGAATTTTAATTGGCAGCTTTCGGCAGTAATCTGATAAAGTGGCATTAAATCAAGCAGTTTCTACGACTCCGTCGAATTGCGCGGGTCAGTTGACCGTGTCCTCGACGTCAAATCGACTTTGACGAAGTGGCCCCACGGCATTCCTGACAAGGTTGTTCACCAAAGACTCGACAAATCATATTTCTGGCGCATAAATTAATGTCGTTCCTCGAAAATCGAGGATCGCATATATTTGATCTTTCGACCGATTGTTTTTTCTTTGTTTCATGTTCATCACGCCGGTAGTACAATCCTTTCAAATTCATATCCAAGAAATAATCGGAGACAAATAAAAATTTGCAACGTGACTTTCTACATATCTGAGTTACGTTTAACGTCGTAAACCGCTTATACTCATGTACTTTTATACGCGGTATAGCTAGAAAAAAGATTTAGCCAAGTACCGAGATTAGCGTTAAGCGACTGTGTCGTCGGCGCCGCCGCTAGAAAGTTTAAAGACCTCGCAGTCTCGTTACGCGCGTAAATGCGCGAAAGGGGAGATATCAGTTTAATAAATCTCGTCGCGAGCTTCGGCGCGAGACGGAGAAATCGCGTTATATCGGCAAAGGGGGCAGAGCAAACATGCGGAAACGGAGAGTGACAACGATGGGCGAGCGAGAGGAAGCCTATTTCGCCCCCATCCAAGGCCACGTCATGAATGCGAAAACCAAGGAGGAGGACGTGTAAGTTATAGCCGCATTACTTTCGCCACACCAGAATCCCATAGAGACACCCCTTCTTCTCTCATTCTTTCTCCTTTCGTCCCGTTCTCGTATAGGCGCCCCCGACTTTAGCATACATTTCCGCGCGCGCTATTCCTTTGTTTATCGCGCTGTACTACGTACAACGAAACCGGAGCCTTCGGCCAATTTCCTCGCGTTTCCATAGCTTTACGCTCAGTGCCGCAACGGAAAATATTCATCACGAATGACGCTGTGAAAATTCCGGAAAAATAGCTCGCTATTTACTTGCTCTGAACGATAATGTTGACCATACTTCAAATAAATATCATCGCAAACATCTGCATATGCATGGCGAAATATATTCGTGGTACACAATAATGACTCTGCATATAATTATACGATGATGTATGAAAAGCTCCGCGAAATGTGAAAAAACGAGAAAATTGCACATCAGTGACTTGGAATGGAAACAATTGATCGTGAGGTGGAATTTGAAATTATATGCATACAATTAATGTCGATCCATGCGAGAGGAAGATACGTCTTAGGTCCTTGTCCTCTTCTTCTTTCTTATTATATCTTATTCCAGAAATTTAAAGCCGTGAAAGCTTTCGTGGTTATTCCAGCTATATACCGAAAAAATGTTAATAGGGTAGTTTCACGTTGCCATTTCTCCTAAGGGCATTCTCGGGCTGTTTGCAGCGGTGCCGTCACGCGAAAATAGAAGACCCCCAGGTATTTTCTAGCGGGATAAAGAATAATAAAGCGAAACCGGATATTTTCTGCGGTGATCTCGAACTGTCGCGAGAAGGATCTTCCGGAATTTTATCGCTGGATGTGGAAATAATATATGCAGATATTTCAGGCTTTGAATCCTGGAAATGCAATTTGCTGCATTAGCGTATAAATATCAGCCTGCAGTAACGCAATTTTGCCCTTAATACATTATATGTTAATGTTACATCGTTACATTCGCAAAATGTTACGTATTTATCCCCGATCATTAGTCCAATCCTGTATTGTATTTCAAATTTATGGGTGAAAAATGATATTTATTAATGTATACACATCCACTTCTACACGTCTAACGCATATAACGTTACATGTATAATTCTTCACTGATTAATAAATAATAGCGATGTAATATATTCTGTAACTATCTTGACTTGTGAACGAGAACATGAAAGTTACACAGAATAAAGGAGTTCGAGACGGTAAATGTGTGTATAAGCGCGTGTAGATATACAAAGACGTATGTGGATACAGCGGGTGCACTCGGGAATGGAAGACGGAAGCCTCTAACTTGGCGCCTGGGAGTTTGCCGGGAGGGTTTGGTAATTTGCATAACATCGCGAGTATATAGAGGATAATCTGTGATAACTTCTCCTATCCTGCTTATCGCTAAATAATAATATAATAAAATAGTTACGTGCCCTTCCGCGTATTATCATCGCGACGAGAGAACGATTTTTCGGTCGCGCGAATGCTAGCTATTCATTTTTTTTTTCGTGACACAAAATCCTCTATAGGAGTCCCGAAATAACATCATATATGCATTACCCTAAAATACCATTACCGTGAAATATGTATTATTCCACCGAAATATCCGAGAATACACGCGAACGCGGGTACCATTGCAAAGATGTATGAGTCGCGAATCTGCATACCGTGAACGATACCCGTCCGATCTAATAACAAATTCAACAAAAGAGATACGGCAGTTCTCTGCACATTACACATTTATTCGCTTATGCATTTCTACGAGATATTTACGCAGGAACAGTCATACTATATACTGTCAGACTTAGTCGGCCACCGCGTTCCTTATGCGAACAAGCGTATCCCTAATTCGATTTCATAGCCGTCGGATGGAGCACTTACCAGCCACGCAAGTTCCTGGACGTTGCTCGTACCGTGGAGCATTTACGTGGGTCCGCGGAAATCGATATTTGTGTGTGTGTTACTCATGTGGATAGGGATCGTCCAAGCCGTTCTACGTACATACGAGCCGTCCGTGACTAAGAGAAAAGTTTTGCCCGACTGCTCTCGCAACAGTCGCGCTCGCGTGAACCAAGTTTCGGTCGTGCTGCCGAACTGCACGAAGCCGCGAAAGCGCTAGGTAGTCGTATGCGTCGGCCGTAAGAACGAGCGGAAGCTCGAAAATGCCGCAAGGACAGTTCGCCCCCGCGATAGAATCGCCGCTGACAATCGCGGAAATGTCGTGTTCAAACGTGTTGCAGCCAGAAAAGTTCGCCGCGAGATCCGCGAATTTATGTTGCCCGGATGGAACCTTTTATCCGATAATCTCCGCGATAAGAGCGAGTTCCTTTCGGCTCCCAAGAAGTTATCAAGGAAAACGTTCTGTAACGTCCTTTCTTCCCGGCTAAAAACCGCAAAAGGGTGCAAAACGTACGTCCTTATACTGCCTTCACGGCTTCGCGTTTCGGAGACCAGCTAAAACGTTACCGCGAAAACGGCGCCGTAAATCGCGCGGCTCGCACGAAAAGTTGGCGACCGCGCTCCGCGACCGGCAATAATTCCCGCTCTCGGCCGGCAATTTATAATCCATCGAGAGCGGAGTCGTCCAGAGCGGTGGAATACGGAGCTAGGTGTGCGCTGCCGTAGTTTCCGCTCTTCTTTTATCTGCGCCGTGCGTTCGCCACGGATATCCGTGAATAACAATGGACCGCCGTCGCACTCTTTCGACCCGGCACCGGTTATTTTGCCACTCGCGGAGAACGCTTCAACAACGGGGGCGGAGATGAATGTGTGTCGGCCGTGCGCGCGTGTCGCGGCTAGTTGGACGGGTGAATGATGGAAAGCCGCGTTTTCCGATTCCGAGATGTTGCACCGCGTGACTTGACGCCCGATAGCACGATGCTATACTGTGTCAATCTTTTCAGCACAGAATTGTTATCCGCTAATCCGTTTGCGTTGATGGACGGATTATTTTGCATGAATATGAATGAAGATCTACTAATCGTCCATTAAACATTAAAATTTTTAACATCAAATTTTTCTCCTTTTTTGCCTCTTTTTTTGTTTTGTGAAATTTATACTAAGCGACAATTTTAAATGTTAGATTAATAAAAATGGAGGAAAAAGTTTTCATAAATAACTATATTTAATACAAATTCGAATTCAACGTATGTACATTGCGTAGAATAAGCAAACTATTACTCTTCAAGTACTGTCGTAAATGAAAAGAGGTTTGAGAGAGGAGCTGTTTTAATTGAAGATATAATTGATGGATCATAACTCGATTCGTGACTCGGTTGCTGGTAATAACCTAGTACGGCTCACCGAGAGAGCTCATACATTGTAATTAGAAAGAAATAAGGACAGCAAGAGAGTAAGACAAAGAGAAACACGTGGAAGGAGATGGATAGCGGGAAAGGCAGAGCGAAACTCTAAGGTTTCTAATGCACCGATCACCGCCTGGGGACCGACCTTAATCCATCGATTTGTCGGCTTGCTAATGTTGCGCCGCATCTACCGCTTTCCTTCATGTCCCGAAGGAGAAAATGCGATGTCGATCCCCCCCCCTCCCCTCTCAATTCATCAGAGAAAGGATGCATTTGCCGGGAGAAAGAGAGCATTTGCGTATTGCTCAACGCCCCGGATGCTCGGCAGGTCTGTCCGTTACTCTTGACTCGACCAGTTTTGACGCGATCACGCGCTCTTTTCCCCGCGGGCCAGATGCCGATGCTACACTTAGCCGGAAGCGATAAATGAAAAGTGTAACGACAGATGTATAATTTACCACCAGGTGTAGCCTTAATAATTTGGATGCTCGTTTACAGTACGATCGCGATACTTCTTCAAGTGTAAAGCATGATTGGTCCTTTTCTTTTTTCCTTGACGAACGGAAAGCTCATTTTTGCGAGATGAATTATTCTTTCAGAGCGATATAAACCTGAAATAAAAATAGCATCTATCATTCTCCTGAATTCCAGTTGGATCTTTTTGTGATTTATTCGAAGATAAATTGCTTTCCGCACAAAAACTTCGGCATCCACTTATACTGCTAAATTGACTGATTTATAATCTACTATCCTCAAAGGTAATGATTTATTTCTTATTACGTCGTTACATCATGTACAGTAATCTACTAGTTTTTTCTGTTGGTGTATAAAAATATGTAATTTCTCTTCTCGAAATAGAATGTAGTGTTGTTGACGTTAATTACATTCCGGCGATACTTGTCAAAATCGCAAATAATTTGAGGACCAAAGAGCTGAAACATGAAAAAATTGTACAATCACTCACGAAATACGCTGGCCGGTCTCCTCTCTCCATATAATATACTCGGTACATTTTGCCGGCCGGAAAGTTAGATCGTGTTGATCCTTCGAAGATCGTCCGCCGGAACTCCCGTTACCTTAAGTAGCTAGTTCCATGGCGACCAGAACGAGAGAAGTTTCGAGTTCCTTCGTGAAACCGCGGTAGTAGCTGGTCTAGGAGGAGTAGTGACTCTGGTCCTCGTTGTATCTCGCATCCACCTGTACATCGACCTGCACCTTCCTCTTCTCCTCACGGAGCCTTCCCGGGAAGTACCTACCTACCTACCTACCCAGGCAGGACTTGAATAATGATACTAGCGCGTTCGGATGGACAGGTTTAAGGACGGCTCGTATCGCTTTACCAGCCAATTCGGCGAACCGAGAGCAATGCGACGCTCCTCCGCAGCTTCATTAAGCGATTTCTCGGATCTGTCTCGTTCAATTCCGTCGTTAATTAATCATTTCCTGTGCAATGTGGAATACACGATTTGATGATGTAATCTCTTGTACGAAAGACTGTCATATTCTATATTTTATATATGAAATTTGTTTAGTTATAGCTATTTTGTTGTTTTATTATAAAAATTATTATAAAATATTATTCTTATTTTGTCAGAAACTTACTTAATTGACAATTTTTTGAAAAATACTTTCTAATTGCATCTTACAAATTTCTTTTAATAATAAATTAATACTTAATTATACAAAAAAGAATATGTAGATCAGTGTTAAATCCCATTGCATTTACATTTACATTCGCCAGATCGATTCGGTTGCATTCGTGGAGCCGTGAGAAAGATCGATGTCCCGATGAATTCTTGATGAAAACTGAGTGGATTGGGTTTTTACGGTCATGTTATCGCAACCAGGGAAGACAGGCGTTACAAGCGGTCGTAAACCGCTCATCCTATAATCACGCAACAAATAAAATTATGATTTAATTTATGATTTAATCGATTGATTATTTATCAATATTTTTACACTTTTGTCGCCATATATACATTATAGATAGATGGTTGAATAATCTGTGTCAAAAGAAGGTGAGAGAAACAAATAGATAGAAGAAAGAAAGAGAAGCATTGCATTTATATATAAGAGAAAGTAGGGAAAAAGATTTTTGCAAATAATTCAGGCTCTAAAAACTACCGTTTTTATTCTTGAAACTACCGTTGTATCTAAGTGTCTCGAATATCGCAGACAGATTAATGTGCTACTAAACTCACCATACCGATATATTCGCATATATGCATACGTCTGCGTTCGACGAGGTTTTATAGTGTCTCTAAATTTTCCTCGATAAAATCGGTGAAATTTATGACCCTCTGCCAGCTAAAGTGTGCGCTCTAATCCTGCATTAGAGTGACTACGCATACGAGAGAAATGAGGGCAATAAACTTTTTGCAAGATAAAAAGCTTAAATAACGATTGTGTATATAATTTGATAAAAAAAAAAACGGATTAACTGATGTATTGCAGAAAAATAATAAAAATTTACAATGAGTGTCGAAATCTATACGTTGTACAAAATGTTGCGCGATATATAAACATACGGTTTTGAAGTACGATAACAACTTTCTGTATTAAGAGGCTTTTGTGAAATCCACTTTTTGATTCAACAGCGTGTATCGCAAAAATTGAAAAAAAATATGTTACGGGAAACTTGATTACTTAAAAAACAATTACGAGTACAATCTGTTGCTACAAAATGTGGTTACCAGCGTGCGTCGCAAACGGTTTCGACGTGAATGGTTGGACACACGTTAATATATAAAGCAGAGTTGCATAATGCTATTACGTGCCCACAGGGTAATTATGTTTCGTTGTACTCCATACGTAAAGTTAATTGGCAACGACGATTCGCATTTTTACAGACTAAAGCCGTTCTTTTAAATTACCTAGTCATTTACTGTATCGAGGTGCACGCCCGATCCTTCGCAATTACCAACGAAATCGATTATTGTGGCACCTGACCGACGAGGCATACACATTTACACAGTGTGATTAAACATTCAATTACCACCAAAATGATTACGCTTATACTCGTTTTGCGCACATTTCGCAAGTCTCGAACTCGTAATCTGATACATGAATTTAAACGACTGCTCGGTTGCTGCAAATTAATCCCTTCCGCTCGTATTATTCCGATCGCGTTAACGACACTGCTGTGAATTGACACGTATCGACGCTATCACGCTCAATTAAATGATATACGTTCGTTGCCGAATCCTGATTAAATGCCAGATTCAATATTATCGTTTTATTTTGTTTCAATTTTACCGATTTATCTTTGTATTGTCAGCCGGATATATATCTCATAAAATTGTAATATCGTTTCGCAAACGGCAAATTGAAAATTTGTGCTATTGTTTATCCTAGCTCGCGGATTTACCGGATCATTTTAATTATCGCATTTTTTCATCCTTATCCCTAAGTCTGCATATTCGTTTCGAAACGCGAAAGTTCAGCCGGGCCATATATTTTACAATTTTGTTTTAAACGAAGGAAAAAAAGATTTGACGCTTCCTAAAAAAAAATCTATAAAAGCATTTAAAACGGTTTTTACGTATGTCACACATGTCATGTTGGCGTCAAGTGTTTTTCCAACCCATAAAAGTTGTACAAATAAAATATGTGTAAAAAAAAATGAATGTGTCTCTTATTTCACTACGCTGTGTTGCCAAAAATCGTCTGAAAAACGGAGGAAGACCGTTTTCTCGTAAGTGTGCATCTGTGTTTTAAAAACGGCTGCTGCACGGGCTATTCATACGAAACGAAAGAGAAAATCGATACTAACACTCGCGTGACCGGACCGCCAATGGGTTCGATAGCCCCGTAACTTCGTTAAAATAATATTTGCGTACCGGCGCAATCCGTTCGAGCGTGTCGTACAATACAGGAGTGGTCTCCCGTGACAGAGAACGACGACGAGCAGCTCGTTAGCTTCGGGCGTTTCGCACCCGCGGGAATTACGCCGTGCATTTCGAGCCCGTCACCCGCAAATGGAAAAGCAATCAGCGATGTCTTCAATACGTCAAGAGAATCGAGACTTATGGGTCCCAGATTCAGAGGAAACCTATACTCGGCGCTTTTAAAAATCATTGTCGCGCGCACGAAGCAAAACAAATCCCCAAGAACCGTTAACGACGTTGAAGAAATCATTAATAGATTAATTCCTTCTTGACACGCCTCTCTTGCTTTCGTTTCATTTTTCTCTCTCTCTCTCTTTCTCTCTCTCTCTCTCTCTCTCTCTCTCTCTCTGTGATATGATTTGCACTTCCTCGGTAAACTCATTGTACAAAGTGTTACTAAAAAAGCGAGTGTGTGTTCTTGCGAGTGCTGTGCAAAATGTTTGTCATTTTACGCTGCCCGTAAGACGTGTGTAATCCATTAGGAGCGGCGTTAAAACTGTAGCCAACAACAATGTATCGTCTGAAACTTTGTGCGGTGTGCCGCCGCCACCCTCTCCCGCTTTCTCCTGCATCTCCTCGGTTTTTCGCGACACCAAACAGATCTGTAAACCAGGGCGCGATGCACTCTGATTTCATAGGATGCAATCTCTCTCCCGTCGGCGCGGGCAACGCGCTTTTGCAGCTAGCATGGGAATGCTTTTTGCATTTTCCGAAATTAACGCCCGGCGCGCAGACAAAACACGATTCGAGAGCGCGCAATGTCCAGGAGTAACGTGATTTTTGGCGCTAACGTGATTTGCGCGTTCGCCAAGCCGCTCAGTGCAATGCGACACAAAATCACGCGTGATTAACGTGTCGCCCCATTAAACTTCTATCCGCGTATTAAAAAAAATGTCTGTAAATGTAACACGTCAAATTTGCGATGGAATCAGCGGAGTTTGTACCGAACAATGAGAGAGGATGAGTCAACATTCCTGGGACTGCGATGTTCATATAAAATTGCATGTGTAGCACTTCATATTCTAATATTTTCCATTTATGATGCTTATTTATGACATCAAAAATAAATTATGTATTTGCATTGTCATCCGTAATACGTCAGCGCGGTATTTTCTATTTTGTCTGATATAATTTATCATTTTAATAATACATGATGGTGGCATTTAATTTGATTAGACGGAAATCGTAAAATTGAATTACAAATTCAACAATTTTCTTTATTTAAGAATATTCTATATTTTATCAGATGTTTGATTATTTATATCGCCGTCTTTTCATTGATCTTTATTGATATTTTGTTCTGGTAGTAATTATTTTGGCGTTACATTATATTATAAGTAATAATATTATATTTATATCTCGTGAGCTTTAAAATAATATCTTGTATCATTTCCAAATATATATTTCAATACTCTGTTCTATATCTAGAATTAGTAGGTATGCAGCTGTTTCTCAAAAGAAAGGATCATGGCAAAAATAACTTATACTCTAAATAATCACGTAAATTGAATTGGAAGCAAAAACTCAATCGTCGCGTTTCCAATGTTAATTTTCTTGCCCTGGAATATCCGTTCTCGCTCGGCTTCGGTGATGGATTAAAAATTTAATATCCTGTTTCGCAAGTTCGCGTCCATGAGGCCGTGCAATATACGGAGGTTTCTCGGAGAAAAAAGCTCTATTTTTACAGAGCACTGAAACGTTACATCCTAATTCCTTGTGTCCTTTATGTGCTTTTGTCATCCTCGAATGTCTCTTTCTTTGCGCTTACCCTCTGATCTGAACAAGAATCCGTATAAGCGCTCTAATAGATTCTCAAATATAAGAATAAATCGGAATAGAATTTACAATTTTTATAGTAAAAATTTATTACGTATTTTATTACTGTAGAGCTAGTTTAGAACGCAATAAATTTCTATATTTTTACCCAATAAGATTCAAATTTCCAATTGAAATAATTTTTTATTGCTAAATGAAAAACTTTTTGAAAAGCGATCACATATATTACAGCTATATAGTGAATTCGATAATATTGGATATTATTTTAGTTCGATGATTGAGAGGATATTAATGATATCGGTTTGTTTTAATTGCAATACTGCTTTCGCAGGTGCATTTTATTCTCTAACTGTATGTATATACATATACATATACATATGTGTATATGTTGTAGGACATATTCTCTAGCAACGGTCAATCCGCGCAAGCATGTACATACATATGTGCTCGTGAAACATCGTATATGCGATTGAGCGTTCAATGGAATCGTACAGACTGGTCGCGCTTTATCCACTTTAGCGGATAGCGACGCGGAGCGGATTCTAAATTGAAGTTTCGAATTAAACCGTCCGGATGATCCGTCTCATCTGCCGGAGTCGCTTTAAGGCTTGCGCGCGCAATTTTGTTGTCGGCAAACATGTCGCCGTGGAGACCAGCCGACTTTAATGCGAAATTATGGTCCCCCGAATTAATTTGTCGATTTCTGTACCGCCTCGGGGAGCGAAGCGATGAAGCAGAGGCGTCCGAAAGAGGATAAGCACGGTGATGAATATCTAAATTACTCATTACTAAACTTGTCCGCCACTCGAGTCGCTTGATTAAACATGAATAAAAGTACAACGATGAAGTAAACTTCGGCTTGTAGTTCAGTGAAATGATAACTGACGACACGACGTTAGAAGTGCAATTAAATGTTTGCACATTAAACATATATTAATTAATTAACTTCTAAATATAGCTAATTAAATCACAGTGAAAATGATTTATATTGAGTTAGTTAAGATTGACACGAAAATTTATAGCTAAAAAACATAGTTTTAATTCCGTTCTATACAGCGCACGTGAAATATGTGAAGATCATGTATTTCCACTTGCAATACACGGAGTGTCGCGTTGTTTCATTTCAAAAACCCCGTATCCGGCGCTGTTCGGGGATGAATAAATCGCAGTCACATGTTCACCGGTCATCTTCCTATCCGGCGGCGATGTCTCGCATACGAGGCAGTAGCTTCCGACGGCGATGCGAAATTTTCGCGATCTCGTTTGACGCGCGACAGCGCGAAAAAGTGCATTCGCACACTTATGCGACGAGGTAACTGCATTCAACGCACGTCCCGCGAGTTTATCTCGGCAAAGAGGGGCTGACATATTGGGATCGTTCTGGTCGTCTGGCCGCATTTATGTACCCTCTCTGCACGCCAGCTCAGTGCCCCAAATGGGATCGTCCTTTTAGTTCTTTCCTTATCCTCTTTTTTTCTGCTTAAGCGCTTAAACTTTTGACGGTTAGGCCAGTTTTTAAATCCACAATTATTTTAAAATATCTTTTTTTTCTATCTTTATACGGTCATATCGGGAAAAATATTGAAAAATCAAAGTAAATGTAAAATTTTAATTCATTAAATTTTTAAAAATTTTTTCAAGGATAATTAAAAATTTTTTAAATTATATTTATCGTTTTTTTTGTGTAACTGATATAATCCTATCATACACACGCAAGTATATAAAGTCTTCTAATTTATACTTGTTTTACAAAATAAAAATTAAAATATATTTCACTAATTTAGCTTAAATAATGCGCTTCTTATGAAAGAAATTTTTTTAATGAATGCAATTAAAGAGTATCTAGTTGATTGTCTTAAAATTGATCATCTGTGATTGTCTGCATGTGAAACTACTGCATGTGTAAACAGTGATAAGCAACCAATATTTACTGATAACTCATTGTATCGATCGAATGGCCAATATTGAAACGTTACTAATGCAATGTGTTATCTGCCGTTAACCATGTCGAATGGCAATTTTGTAGAATAAATCGATAACCACATTAACACGCAAAAACATGATTTACTGAAGCAGTTTGAGGAATAAACGAAAAATTACTGAATCCAGTACTGCATTGAAAAAATTAGTTATGTTTTGCAATAATCCTGGTTGACCATTTGTTTGATTACAATATATTGTAAGCTAATATATATTAAGCCAAAATTGCAGATTCTTGTAAATTTTAATCTGAAAAACTTATTTTTATTTTTATACACGATTCATGATTGTCTGCATTTATTATTGTCTATACTTAATAAATTTTCATTAAAAGATTTGAAAAATAGCATTATATAATTACAGATACGTTAGATAGAGTTTTATTATTTATTCATTAATCTGAAATTATTATCTAAATCATATGTTTATCTACGATATCTAGACAACTATTATAATTATGCTATTTTCTTGTTATAGGTGTAGGATGAAACAATGGAGGCAGGATTTGCCACCGACTTCCGTCATAATTACTTTCCACAACGAGGCACGGTCTACACTACTCAGAACTGTCGTGAGGTAAATTAGAAACAACTTGACTTTACATAAAATGCAAAACAATTACATTTAATGTTTAAATCCCATTGTTTTGTAAACTTTTTCATTTTAAATGTGTTATACATATATAAATAGGCAAAAAGATTTGTACTTATTTTTTTGTCTCAAATTATAAAAGCATAAAAAATATATAGAAAAAGGACTCGGTAAATTTCATAAAAATATATATTAAATATGTAAATATCCGAGCAGTCAAATTCCCAAGCGTAAAGTAATTGCCAACGGGTAAATTCTCACGCGATCGTAGATGGTATAGTACGTGAGCCACGGCGATCTTCAATTCTCGATGCATCAACGGGTTGCGAGAAGCGCGAGAGGATTCTCAATTCGAGCCGGAAGTGGGCGATGGCGATGGAAAGCGTGCGATGGAATTTTCTAATCGTCGTTCCATCGTTTTATTCCTCGTGCTTATTATGCGCTCGTATACACGGACGCGACGAACCGAAGAATTCGAAAGATCTTCGATATATGAAGAATGATCAGACATAAAAGAAATATTATAAATTTGCTACTTTATTTTAATTGAATTAACATATAAAATGCTATTGGCTAATGATAACTCAGTTAATTTGAGTAATAAATTTTTAATCTGACAAAATTACATATACTACTGTCAACTTACATAAGTACGCACATTTTTTTAATCATTTCGCATTTTTTTAATGTAATAATGAATACGCGAAGTGGAAGAAAAAATAGTAGATTGCTGTTTTATTAGTTTTCACTCAGCTATGTGGACCTTTCAATTTTATTGATTCTTCAATTTTAACGATTAAAATATTATAGATATTATTTCTTCATATTTTTAACTTAATTCTATCGTATTACCGATACCATTTATCGTCCATCTAGAAACATAAATCATTACATTTTCTCATAAGTGTCGTATTAATTAAAGCATTTTTTTTACTACGCGACGTCCCGCCGAGTGAAGGAAAGTACGAGCCACATTACTCGCCGGAGGTAGCCTCCGTGCAAAAGTTGCTCGAAGTTCTCTCGTCGAACCGGAAGAAGGAAGCAGGCAAGAGTCGGAAAATTTATTTAAGTCCGTAACATGGCGGCGTCAGGAAAATATATCGGTCCTATCGCGTCGGGTCGATGAAATTAAAAGGAAGTCTTAATTACCACGACGAGACCACACCTCACCACCATCTTGATGTGGAGTGCGAAATTCTTCGATCGATTTTATGTCTCGTCAAAGTTGCTTTTAAAAGTTAAGACGACATCTTACAATTAACAATATCTTAACAACTAAAAAGAAATTTATGAAACTACATTTTATTGTACTATCAATAAAATTGTTGATATTTAGGACTAATTTTAAAAAATGACTGTAAAGTTAAACTTTTCCCATCAATATTTTGAGATAGTTTTAATTAGAAGAAAGGACCCTAATTATTTGCTACAGTCTTCTTAACTCTCAACTCACGAGGAGAATAGAACGGGGCAATACGAGAACGTTCAAACAAGGGACAAGTGGTGCACGAAGTCCTCGAAACTTTGATAAAAGATTCAATGGGACAATCTCCGAAGCTTCTGTTCTTCTCTTAATCTCAGTTTATTCGACATTAATCGACCGGAAAAGTTTATATAGAAATGAATGATAGTGATTCAGGCAAGAAATGGCGTATTCAGCTTTCAATTCTAGAAAAAGTATATTATATTAAAAATGATCTTACGTCAATATTAACACTTAAAATGTTACTATAATTAACAGTAAAATGCACGTAATAAACAATTAATAAAACAGAAATGAAGGATAAAAAGTATAATTAATAAAGTATAATTATTAAATATCATTATTTAATTTATTAATTGAAATATTTCTAAAATTATAAAATAATAAAAAATATAAATAGTAAAATAATTACAACGTTCTTAAATATATTAAATATTTGTGTGGTATAATGCTGTATTTATTTATAAAAAGATACAGTGTTAAACGAAAGGGGATGCAGCAGTGATCCCGAGAAC